>WNWK01000062.1:262500-520000 GCA_009830355.1 Cherax destructor | reverse complement strand
CTGAGCGCAGTCCAATACGAGCACTTCGCATATGGTGGAGCAGAAGTATTGAGGAGCTTCAAGGGTATTTACTGCATCTCACCTCACAACATAAACTACCACAATAAAAAGAGTCGTAAATATATATAAACCTTAAATAACACTTAAAGGTACAGTCAGGAAGTCTTAACCCGCTCGTAAGAATTTGACAGCCAAGTATAATGTTGTAATGTAACGTGATGTGTGTGTGTGTGTGTGTGTGTGTGTGTGTTAGTTACCATTGTGTCCTAGGCACATGTCGATTAGACACTAGGCCTGTTGTATGTATGTGTGTATATGTGTGTGTGTGTGTGTGTTTGTGTGTGTAACGAAACACTTCGAAAGGTTTCGGCCCCGCCGGGAATTGAACCCGGGCCCTCCGTGCGTGAAGCAAGAGCGCTAGCCACCATGCCATCGGGGCGTGTGTGTGTGTGTGTGTGTGTGTGTGTGTGTGTGTGTGTGTTTAAGGAGGGGAATGAGGGAGCTGATCCCAGGATTTTCTTTGGTTGAAATTTGCTGGAATTTTTAAGTTTCTCGTTCATTAAAATTTCTAGGAATACTCTTTTATGAATGAAATAAATAGTAATTTACAGACTGTGATCCTCTCATACTCTCTCTCTTCTCCCTCACTCTGCTTTTTACCTCATTCTCTTTTTCTCCTACTCTGTTTTTGTATCTGTCTGTCTCTCTCTCTTCTTCTCTCTTACTCTCTCATCATCTCATTTTCTGTTTCTCCTACTCTTTCTCTCATTCACTCTTCTCTTCACTCTCTTTTTCCTCTTACTCTTGTAATCACTATATCCGACACACTGACGGGGAATGTTTGATTCATCTTGGCAGGTTCATCACCTCCTCTCACTCTTGCTGGCTCCTTCAGGTTCTGTCTTAAAACATTCTACATCGCTGAGTTGATACAGCATCACCCTCTACCTCTCTGGGTCCCCGGTAGGAAGTTCTATTAGTTTATTTCACTGTAAACTCAAGTTAAGTTGCAATGAACAGCTGTCAATGAATAAACAAAAGGGTGGACAAGGGGCTCGAACTGCAGTCTGTAAATTAACAGTCTTTTGCTTTACCCTCTCGATTACATCACTGCCTTGAAAAACACTACTGACCTCAGTCTTGGTTATTGTGTTGTCTAAGTCATTTTCCCTGAAGTCTCACCTGAGCGTGGAGGGTCGAGGAGGAGCCAGCAAGATGGGTAGCGTGATCAGGCAGTGAGGTGAACACACAAAAGCCAATCAGACAAAAGCCAATTACTCTCCACTTCCCTGAGAGGCAGCTGGTATGTGCGAGGCAGTTCCGTGTCAGTTCGGTGAGGCAAGGGAAAAAAATATATTGCGATTTCAAGGATAATTGGTAAATTATATTAGTTAATGGATGGATGGACAGATGTAATTAATTGCGATATATTCACCGGGCTAGATTTATTAAAAAATATATTACCATAATATGCGGTGAGAATATCGTTCAGACAATTCGAGCGTAGAAATTTACTGGTAATGTATAATACACACAGCTGAGGTGATGTTAATGAGGTGAATTCAGGAGTGAATGGAAACAAATGTTTTTTTAATGGACGTACTGTTGGAGTGCGAGCATGGTAACCCTTATGAAGGAATTCAGGAAAACCAGTTAGCCGAACTTGAGTATATCAGAGAATGGGGATGTTACAGTCTAAGGGGTAATCTGAGATTGATGCCAACACACTTCTGAAAAGACGTCCACTGTGTGAATTTTGGTGAATGTGTTCTCTTTGAGTCACCCACCCTTGGCTGAAGACAACGATTATATTAAAAATGATCAAGAATTTGATAACATTATAACACTAAGGTAATTGAGACGAAAAACACAGTATTACATGAAGGAGGAAACCTTCTGACCATTGTTTTAATATTGACAAAAACAAAAAAATTTCATCATTAGACAATAAACTCCAGAAGTATAATATTTATAACAATTAACGAACAGAAGACGACTAGTTGAGGTGAGCAAAGGTCACAATGATGAGGATCCAATACCAACTCTGAGACAGTTCTCACTCTGTCGTGTCAATGATATACGATATTGATAATCTGATGGAAGGCGAAGTAGACGAAGTTGAAGGGTAGACTCATGCAATCAGTCCATCACACTTAGTGTAAGATAATTATATGTAATCAGTCTCGTAGCCTAAAGAAGAAGGGAGGCCAGGTGTAGGTGTAGCAGCAGCTTGGAGATAAAAAAAAGGGAACGGGGCCCACTAACAGTATATTTGACAGGGTTTAGAAAACTTTACTGACAGGTTTAATGTGATAATGGATACTGACAGGTTTATTATGGTAATGAATAAGAGGGACGGGTTTATTTTTAATAAAATTAGTAATGGATTAAACACAATGAATGTACTAAGTACAAACACTATTTCCTAAGTGGTATTATTATTATTATTATTATTATTATTATTATTATTATTATTATTATTATTATTATTATTATAAAAGAAACGCTAAACCTACAAGGGGGTGGTAATATTAATGAGAGTTTTTTTCTTTTCTTTATAGTCATAGACTGATATATAGCATTAAGGAGTATAGTGTGATTTTAATTATTTTGTAAATATGCTTGAAATTATTAATACTCCAAGATCTCTTTTCCTTTGTAGGAGTTTAACTTGGTCCATCCTTACTGAACCCAAGCTTAGCAAGCAGAGATCTTATTTCCCCTCTAATGAAATTCTGACAATAGGTCTAATTACGAGCGTAGCGACCTACGGTCTAGATTTACGTGCTGTATGTAAACGAGGGGGAATGTTGTAGCTGGGGGTTATGTATTTTAACAAGGTACGTGAGAGGGATTAGTGATTGGTGGTGGTGGTGAGGGAAATGTAGATAGTGGTGGTGGTGGGGGTGGCGAGCAATAACAGCTTGAGCGATCAGGCCAGCAACTCAGAGGTCTGGTCTGGGACCGGGCCGCTGGATCGGTGGCATCCGAAAGCAACGCCAAGCAAACTCCAGGTAAACTCCAGGTAAACTCCAGGTAAACTCCAGGTGAGAATGAGTATATTTGAAAGTGGAGGTGAGGGGAAGGAGGGGTTAAGTTGTGAGTGGGCTGGCTGTGCTTGTGGTATGGACAGTGTAGGGTTAAAAGAATATGCTGATTGTGGTGTTTGTGTATGGGGGAATTATATGATGGCGTTTACAGTGATGGGGAATGATTCCCATGTTTTGTAAACAATCCCTCTCTAGCTCTGACACTGTCGAAGACTGTCTCTACGTGTGTGACCGTCTGTGTCTTTATGTATATATGTTAGTGTTTTTCTCTCTCCTTCAGTTCCCCAATATTTTTTGTTAAAGACTAAGAGTCTGTGTGTGTGTGTGTGTGTGTGTGTGTGTGTGTGTGTGTGTGTGTGTGGTGTGTGTGTGTGTGCAAAATTACATCAGGAAGACACAAGGGTACACATGAAAAGTTGATTGTGTAAATGGTACAAATATACGAATGCCTGCCTCTAGGGTTTCCGTATCCAGCCTCGAACATTTTATGACCAAACCAGTAAATGTGTCAAAGGGTCAGACTAAAAATAAAAAAAAATAAAAAAAATTCCTTTGAGCTTTAAAAACACTCTACCCCTTTTTTCATTCAGAGTGAATCAGTGACTATTTCAGATGGCAGACCCCCTGCCCAGGCTTCTTGTTCTGAGATGATGTGTAGATAAACGGAGCCTTCAGTGATGATGTTTCGCCCACGCAGTGAGAGAGACGAGGTCACTAACTGTTTTGTCTGGCATGCTGCGTGTGTTATGGTGTGAGATATATACAAGACTGTGTTATAGCGGTGCTGTTGAATTATGGTATTGTGTTATGATATTGTGGTATTGTTTATTCTGGTATTGTTGTGCAGTGATATTGTTGTATTGCCGTATTCTGGTGCTGCGGAACTGTGGAATTCTGGGATTTTGGTATTGTAGTATTGGGGTACTATAGCGTTTCTGGCATTTTTTTTAATGTTGTGGTATTGTGGTATTATGGCACTCTGGCACTGCAGTGTTGTGATACTGTGGTATTTTGCTATTTTTTATCATTGTGGTATTGTGGCATTATAACATAGTGAGTTTTGTGTGATTTGTGGTATTATAGTATTGTGGTATTGCGGTATGACTGTGGTGTTGTGATGGTGTTGTAGTGTGTTACTGTGAGTTAATACAAGTGCAAATGTTCCTTCTGGATACAATACACACACAACTCGCACATATAAAAAAGAGAGGAGCTTGAGACGACGTTTCGGTCCGACTTGGACCATTTACAAAGTCACACTAACACAAAGGACAGGAAGAAGGGGTATTTATATGCAGTCAGACAGGGGAGGGCACAAGAAAGTGGTGGAGGGGTAATAATGGAGGTAGTAGTGGTAGTAGTAGTAGTGGTGGAGTCAGTCATATTCTAGGAAAGGAGCACTGCAATGAAGCTGGCGGCCCACATAGGGTAAGGACAACAACACAGAGGGGGAAAAATGAAAATAAAATAAAATAAAGAAGGACAAATGCAAGGCAAAAGAAAAGAAAGAAAACACAGAGGAGAAAGGAGAAGGGGGAAGAGATAGAAGGGGAAGGAATCAGGTTAAGTCACGGGTGTTCTGAAGTTTGGAGCATTTAACAATGTGCGGGTTGTGTGTGTATTGTTCCAGTCACGGTATTGTGCCTTTTTTGTTATTCCTTCTGGATAGGAAGGATAGAGAGATAAGTTGATTGATGGAGGGTTTGAAGAATGGATGAAATAATGAATTGGTGGATGGATAGCTAGGTTGATAAAGGTATGGGTTGATGTATGGATGGGTTGCTAGGTTGATCGAGGGGCTGGGTTCATAGATTGATTGATGGATGGATGAATTGATGGGTGGGGGATGGATGGGTTGATGTATGAGTTGATAGGCTAAACACTGATGGATGGACGGGCTAATGGATGAATGGATTGATAGGCGGACGGATGGGTTGAAAGGTTGATGGATGGATGGGGTAGATCTATAGGAAAATGAGGGGATATGTTGACAGATGGATAGGTAGGTAGATGGATGAGTTGATGAATGGATAATGAGATGAGTTAACTTGATGTATGGATTGATTAAATGAGCTGAAATTAAAACAAATTCTCAGCGTATATTCACCGAAATACTTCGGACGTTTTGGGTTGATGGCTCGACGGGTTGATGATGTTTAGGTTGATGGTTGGGTGGGTGAATGGGTACCACTTCCCTTATACTAGAACGTTATACTTACTAGGTATCAAATAATCTAATGAATGGTAGTCACTGTCTCAATACCACATAGGCTTAACTGCCTCATGGTAGACACGAAATACTACAATGAATACGCCCATGAAACACGGTTTATCACCTTTACACCTCACCCACCACCTTCCTGACGCTTATTAGGCCTCTTAAGACGTGTGTAATATCCCTTGATCTGACTCCCCACTCAATGCCTCGTGGCTTATATATGAGAAGTCCGCTGAGATTGTGCATCTTTTTATACCTATACCTCATGGCATGGATTTTGGACTATTATGGGAAATTTAGCCTTAATATATATTCCATGAAAGTAGAATATATTTAATATATACAATATATATAGAAAGTTTTCTCTTAACTATATTTTTAAGGAATTTTATATATTGATTTCATGATACAATTGAGCTGATGGTTTACATTAGTCAATTCACTGAGTAATGTTAAGGGCTCCTTCTTGTGTGGTTTTAGTGTCAATTTTTGCATCTGAAGATGAGTTGTCTCCGTCCAATACGCCTTTGTGTGTGAGCTGGTGGGAAGGTTATCTGCAGGTGGGGATATAGTTTTGGAATGGTTGGTGCTTTTATTTAATAAATGAATAAGAGTGGGGAAGATACCTAGGGAGTGGCAGAGAACATGCATAGTTCCTGTGTATAAAGGCAAAGGGGATAAAAGAGAGTGTAAGAATTATAGATGAATAAGCCTGTTGAGTATAGGTGTATGGTAGTTATTATTGAAAGAATTAAGAGTAAGATGGAAAGCATGATGGCAGATGAATGAGTCTTTAGGAATGGCAGGGGGGGTGTAGACCAGGTGTTTACAGTAAAGAGGTTTTTGTTTCATTTATGGATTTGGAAAAGACATATGATAGAGTGGATAGGGGAGCAATGTGGCAGATGTTGCAAGTGTATTGAATAGATGGTAGGTTACTGAAAGCATTTAAGAGTTTTTATGAGGATAGTGAGGCTCAGCTTAGGGTAAGTAGAAGAGAGGGAGAGTATTTCCCAAGAGCGGGGAGGCCTTAGACAGGTATGTGTGATGTCACCATGGTTGTTTAATATATTTATTGATGGGGTTGTAAGAGAAGTGAATGCTCAGGTATTGGCTTGAGGTATGGAATTGAAAGATAAGGAATCTAATACAAAGTGGGAGTTGTCACAACTGATTTTTGCTGATGACACTGTGCTTTTGGGAAATTCGGAAGAGAAGTTGCAGAGATTGGTGGACGAATTTGGGAGGGTGTATAAAAGAAGGAAATTGAAAGTGAACGTATGAAAGAGTAAGGCGATGAGAATAACAACAAAAAATCAAAAAATTAGGTAATGAAAGATTGGATATCAGTTTGGAGGGAGAGTATGGAGGAAGTTAATATGTTCAGTTTTTTTTTGAGTTGACTCATCAGCAAATGGGTCTATGAAAGACGAGGTGAACCATAGTGGTGGTGCACTGAGGAATCTGTGAAGACAAAGGATGTTTTATCCATGGAAGTAAAGAGAGGAATGTATGAGAGTATAATGATACAAAATCTCTTATATACGTGTGAAGCATGGGTGTTGAATGTTGCAACAAGGAGAAGGTTGGAGGCAGTGGAGACGTATAGTAAATACTATACAGAGAATGCACAGTTTGGAGATTAGAAGGAGGTGCAGGGTTTCAAAAAGTATTATCCATAAGGCTGAGGAGGGGTTGTTTAGGTGGTTTGGACATTTAGAGAGGATGGAACAAAATAGAATGACTTGGAGGGTGTATAAATCTGTAGTGGAAGGAAGGTGGGGTTGGGATTAGCCTAGGAAAGGTTGGAGGGAAGGGGTAAAGGAGGTTTTGTGTGCGAGGGGCTTAGACTTCCAGCAAGCGTGCGTGAGCATGTTAGATAGGAGATAGTGTAGGCAAATGGTTTTTATGACTTTACGTGCTGTTGGAGTGTGATTAAAGTAGCATATATGAAGGGATTCAGGGAAACCAGTGAGCCTGATTTGAGTCCTGGAGATGGGAAGTACAGTGCCTGCGCTCTGCAAGACAGTGATGGAGTGAATGATGATGAAAGTGTTTTCTAAATCTCTGGGTTTGTATACAACGGTACTTATATATATATATTTTTTCTCTCAGTGTATATATACAGATCTGCACATATTTCAGTCTATATCCTCTCAAGGCAGTTGATCTAAGGAATTAGACCGGTGCTTCCCTTCCATGGATTGACCCTAAATACCTTTCAGTCCTCCAGGCTCTGTATGACCACTACGGGTTTAGCGCTCACCATGAATGCAGTAATAATAATAATAATGATTATAATTTAAGTTATGTGCACACAGAGATATACGTATCTCGGTCCCAGCTTTGCAATATAGAGGTCCCCTCTCTAAATTATTATTACAATAATCATAACAGAGCGCTAAACCCACAAGGGTCATACAGCAGCTTCCTTCTCTGAAGCACTGGGTTTCAACACCCTCTGCAATATACTGATATCGCAGCTGAGTATTTGTTATTTTGCTCTTGAGAAGGTCATAGTCCACAGCCTTGGAGCTACATAGTCTATTTCACATTACCTCTCACACTTATCTCCCCGCATCTTACAATAGACAGACAGCATCGTAAGAATACCACGACTGGTCATGCGGTCCCAGAGAGAGAGAGAGAGAGAGAGAGAGAGAGGGGGATTGCCTACTGAGTGGGTGAGCGAGTCTGGTGTGGGTTGTACAGTCCTTGCTGGGTGGTCATCGTGTTGGGAGGCTCCTGCGGCAGCTCCTCCGTCGTCCCCACCAGCGCGTGCACGACTTGTTTACATGTCCTCGCGCTTCCCTCTTAACCTCTGCGAGACTGCCCAGTTCCCAGATAATCCCGTCCCCTTAACTCTGCCGTCTGGAAGTCTGTCGTTTGCAAGACTTTGCTGTTCGCAAGACTTAAGTTTCTTACCTCTTAAGTTACCCATTAGGGTAAAAAAGACTATTTTTTTAAACATTTTCTCGTGGGAAAAACACGTTTAAATATATATCGTAAAATAAAAAAAGTTACTGAGAGCCTTATATTAACTCGTATTGAGCAGGTTAAGATTTTAAAAAACTTTCATAGGTTTGTGAAAGTTTGAGTCATCCCACATGACTTTAAAAACTTGAAAGGCTCGGACCCTCGACTTGAAAGCTGGTGTGAGCCTGGGGTACCTGTTGCTGGCTGCAGGTGCCCGAGAGGTGATGCAGGATGCTTCCAGCTCACTGGTGATGGAAACATTGAGCCCAGGTCATGTGACACCTGGCACACCTGTCACACCCCTGTGGTGACACCTCTGTTACTGGTGGCAATTTATGTTCAATACACAGAGGCCTCGACCTCATTCCAGGAGGCAAGGAGAACACAAGACACAGGTGCTCACGTTAATTAAGGTAAGTTTACATCTTCAAGGATGATGGACTGATTACATCGTCTTTACATCTCTTCTGTTGCCTCCTCTGTACTAGACTGAAGAAGCCTCCTGTGTAGGCGAAACGTTTCAGAATAAAGATACCTAACTGCTGTACATGTGTCTTACCCATCAAGTTGTCAGTATCGTATACCAATATCACATTCATTCAGGTAACTTTCTTTAGAGAGCTAATCATAGGTACATTCATCCTCCATCTGTACATGGTTATTCAATTTAGGAACTCATGAAGCCTATTAGAGCGAGATGGCATTGAATCTATTGGAATCTATTCTAGTAGATTTAAGGCGCCTCTAAATATATTAGATTTAGAGGCGCCTTAAATCTATTAGAATTAGAGGCGCATTGGTCATATTAAATTTCTTAATATGGAGAGTAAATGAATACAAAAAATTGACTTTCAACACTTGTATATATATTTTACTCTGTTATTTTAAGACAGTGAATAGTGGCAAAAGAAAAAAAAACAGTTGTTAAAACTGATAATTAAAATCTAATATTGGCTTTCGAGTCTTTCTTTTGGTTAAGTTACGTTAGGTAGCGTTTGTCAGGAAAGAGGACAAGTGTTTCTTGACGCTGGGTCTTAGTCATATGATGACCCGCTACTGCAGCTTTCGGTCATCTGACCAAAGCTTCCACTGGCTTACCGCTGGCTTACCGCTGGCTTACCGGTCCACCTCTTAGCTTCTGAACCGTCCTGGTGATAAACACTCAAAAGTTTTGTTGTCTTCTCACATCCCTGAGATGACGTCTGCTTTTCCATTCTTTTCTTTCTTGCTCGTGACTGTGTAAGGTGAACGTTCAAGACGAACAGAAGCGTCTTCCAAGACGGACAGAAGCGTCTTCCAAGACGGACAGAACCGTCGCGTCTTCCAAGACGAAAAGAAACATCATCTTGGAGGAACATAAGCGTCGTCCAGAGTAAGCACGAACGTCACCCAAGACGAATGGAAGCGTCGATCAGCACCAAAAGAAACGTCATCAAAATTCCATGTCCAATCTTCGTGTCTATTGCGTTTGCTGTTTTGAATAATTGTTTCTTTAAAAATTATATGTTCTTCTAATAGGAAGCATCGATTCAGATTTATATGATGATCCATTATTTTTTTTTCATTCTCTTAAGAAGAAAAAAGAAAATTCATAAAAAATGGTAATAATCATAAACATAATTTTTAAAGGGGTGGATCGGTAAGCCAGCGGAAGGCCTCGGTCAGATAACCAAAAGCTCCAGCGGCGGGTCATCATAAGACTAAGACCCGCGTCAGGAAACACTTGTCCTGTTTTCTGACTAACCTTACCTGACCCTCACAATTTTTTCCCTTACTCAATTACACTTTTCCTTACATCAGTATACTTTTCCTCACCCAGTTCACTTATCCTCATCCAAATACACTTAACCTCACCCAGATACACTTATCATCACCCAGATACACTTATCCTCACCCAGATACACTTATCCTCACCCAGATACACTTATCCTCACCCAGATACACTTATCCTCACCCAGATACACTTATCCTCACCCAGATACACTTATCCTCACCCAGATACACTTATCCTCACCCAGATACACTTATCCTCACCCAGATACACTTATCCTCACCCAGATACACTTATCCTCACCCAGATACACTTATCCTCACCCAGATACACTTATCCTCACCCAGATACACTTATCCTCACCCAGATACACTTATCCTCACCCACTATGCATGTATTACAATGCACTCAACGATACAGTTAATATTACTGTCAGCTTGATGTGTTTACGCCCTTCAGAACACAACATGCGTAACACGACTCTCCATTCGGTCGTTTTTCTCTAGATATATGCAGGTAACTTCGCCCTTACCTCAGGCGGCATTAATGCCTCTTCCTTTTGTTTTGTTTGGCTTCATTATTTATTCTTATCTTCTGGAATAAAGAAATATTTAATTTAAAAAAAAAATTCTGATCCGTTTTGTGTTTGTATATTTTTTTTTTTTTGCCGTAATGTGATCACATGAATTTATATTTATACATATATAACAGGAAAATCAGGCCTAACAAATACTCGTGATAGGAACACCAGGCCTAACAAATACTCGTGATAGGAACACCAGGCCTAACAAATACTCGTGATAGGAACACCAGGCCTAACAAATACTCGTGATAGGAACACCAGGCCTAACAAATACTCGTGATAGGAACACCAGGCCTAACAAATACTCGTGATAGGAACACCAGGCCTAACAAATACTCGTGATAGGAACACCAGGCCTAACAAATACTCGTGATAGGAACACCAGGCCTAACAAATACTCGTGATAGGAAAACCAGGCCAACAAATACTCGTGATAGGAACACCAGGCCTATCTGACTAGCTTGTACTAGGTCAGATGCAGTGCTCCTTCCTTAAGTGAATGTAACCTGACCTGTACAAATTCCTTAAGTGGAAGTGACCTGACCAGGTGGTCGGCTGGACAATTATATGAGTGGGTGCGGTTGGGTGTGAGTTGGTCCTGACTAGCTTGTGCTACTAGGTCAGATGCAGTGCTCCTTCCTTAAGTGAATGTAACCTGACCTGGCTGGGTAGGGGCATTGGCTTAAGCCGTTGGAGATTTGGACCTGCCTCGCATGGGCCAGTAGGCCTGCTGCAGTGTTCCTTCTTTCTTATGTTCTTATGTTAAAAAATACTCGTAATAGGAAAACCAGGCCTAACAAATACTCGTGATAGGAAAACCAGGCCTAACAAATACTCGTGATAGGAAAACCAGGCCTAACAAATACTCGTGATAGGAAAAGCAGGCCTAACAAATATTTGTGACGGGAAAACCAGACCTAACAAATACTTGTGACGGGAAAACCAGACCTAAGAAACATTGTGACAGGAAAACCATTCCTAACAAACACTTGTGACAGGAAAGGCAATTCTGGCAAATTCTTGGACTCAGTGTCTGCAGGTTCCCTCACGTGAAGGAGCAGCTCCGGGATATTCTGCAATATTACTGTTCTCGAGTATTATATATTGAAAGTGATTTTGCTGGCATTCAGTTTCACCTTATACTGAAATCGTCAAGTAATAAATATATTTTTTATTGTCAGTTTTCTAAAAGAGACGTTTCTGTTTCCATTCCGTGTTGTATTGCACTAGCTGTATGTTGTATTCCACTAGCTGATATATACAACATCGTTTTAGCAGTGGGTAAAGTGTTTAGTAGGTTCGGCGATGCCGTCCCAGCCCGGGTCTTTGCCAGATGGTGACCCGGGCTTCAGCGGTGGTTAATATACTGTTAGTAAATATTATTTTCTTTGTATAACTTCGGAAGATACACAGTATGTACGCAATTAAAATTTACTTTAATCCATTTCTATTAGGATTGAATTAACCTTGACTTGAGGTGCCTGAGTGCCATGCAGCCGTAATGGCAATCGAGTAGTCGATAGGTTTGTAATTTACTATACTTACCCTTATATAACGACCTATTCAGAGGTCGATTATCGGGGAGTCTTCATCAACAAATTTTACTACTGAAAATAAGTTGCATGTTTGGAGAACAATTAGCAAATTGAGAAAGTGTGGGGAGCGATACGATTTTCCAGTGAGAAACTGAAAGACGGAAGATGGTATACGTGGAGGTACTGAAAAATGGAGAGAATGTTCCGTGGAGTTGTTGAAAGTTGATGCTGAAAGTTAGGCGGTGATATGTTATAAGCAGAGAGGAATAATATCTAATTAGAGTTGGAAATAGCCAGAGTTAAATGTGGGGAAAGTATATGAAGCAACTGACAGGATGAAATGAGGCAAAGCAACTGGGACAGACGGATTAAAACCGGGATCTTAAAATCAGATGAGGATATGGTTTTGGAGCGGTTAGTGTGTTTATTCAGTACAAATATAGAATAAGAAGAGAAGGTAATAATCAGTGGCAGATAACATGGATGATTCCTTTGCAAAAGAAAAGAAGAGACAAGCAAGAGTGCAACAACTATAGGGTAATAAGCCTGATATAGAGATGCTTACCCTTACTTAGGTAAGGGTAAGAAACCCTTTTTCGCATATGTGGATTTAGAAAAGGTATATAGTTGGATGAATTAGGGAGCAGTATTTGCATATGTTGCAGATGTATTAAATAGATAGTACGTTATTAAATGAAGGAAAAAGTTTATTTTTGCGGAGAGTGAGACTTAAGTTAGAAGATGCAGAAGATAAGGGGATCATTTTCTAGTAAAAGTAGTCTTAGACAGGTATTTGGGATGTGATAATGACAAAGTTGTAAAATAAGTAAATGCTGAGGTGACAGCGAGAGCTGCGGGATGTCAGGATAATAAAATAGACAAGAAATGGGAGTTGTCACAGTTGCTCTTTGCTGAAGATACTGATCTTGGGAGAGAATCTGAAGATAAGTTACAAAGTTTGGTGGACGACTTTAGGAGGGTATGTAAAATAAAATAAAAGTGAATACAGAAATGAGTAGGTTTATGAGAGAAACAAAAAGTTTAAGCAATGAAGAATGGTATATAAATTTGGAGAGAGGGAGTACGAGAAGAAGAGAATGTATTTAGATATTTGAGAATGGACGTGTCTGCAGGTAGTTTACGAAATAGTGAACAATGGAATAAAGAAAAACGGCGTCTGTGGAAAGTTTATCTACAGAGGCAAAAAACAAAAGAGGAATGTATGAGAGTATAATGGTACCAACCCTTTTATATGGATGTATGGCATGGTATTTAAATGCTGCAGCGAGGAGAAAGCTGGAGGCAGTGCAGACGTCAGAGTTGAGAGTATTGTGTGGTGTGAATATCACGCAAAAAAATATGAGTGTAGCACTAGGAAGAGAATCTTGGGTTAGGAAAGGTGTTAGTCAGAGGACCGAGGATGAGAAGTTGAGATGGCTTGAGCATTTAGAGACGATGGAGCAGAGCCATCGATGGAGCCAGGCAGCCAGAGACTGGCTGGCTGGCACCACACTACCACTCTCTGAAAACTTACCCTACTTCTCCTGTTGTTGCTTTTGCAACATTGCACACCTCCTGATGACGCACTGAGAAGTGTGAAAGTACTTGAGCTAAAGATTTCCACCCCCCCCTTCGTGGCTTGTCTTTCATTGTTAAGATCGCCTCTTTGCGATTGTTTTGCATATATATATATATATATATATATATATATATATATATATATATATATATATATATATATATATATATATATATATATATATATAACGCCATATAAACATTAACATAAACTTTATGAAGGAATATGAGGTGAGCTAATGGCTTTGGTATATGCCCGTCAAGTTCACGGTATTAGATGATGATAGTAAAAATAAACTCTTATTTTTAACGTTATGTTTCCCGTTATGTTTCGTGTAGCGTCAGTATGTTTGTAGCATCAGTATATTTTTAATAACGTTGTTTTTCATTTGCTACCACAGCGCATATTTGCATGTATGTAGGCGGAACCACAGCGAGTCATGGTTCTCTTTTTTCAGATACCTCTGCAGAGTGAAGGTTGTCAGTTTCACACTAACTAGAATTTGTAATCTGTGCAGCTTTACTTCTAGGTGATCCACGGATCTTGCTGCTCCTCATCCATATTTGCACCCACGCTGTCTTTAACCCGTATCTCTCTCTCTCTCACTCTCTCTCTCTTTCTCAAGCTGCTCTTGTAGTCTATAACTGGCTTCAACATCATCACGCTGCTCTCCTCTATGATTTCCCAAAGGCACTCCTGGACATAACCTAAACAGTCTCTCAAGAGACACGACTTGTTGCCCTCCACTACCTTGTTGATCTTCACTGCTTCTTTGGCCTTGTTGTTGGTCCTTACAGAGTTTGACGACACTACCATTCCTAAGAGTAGCACAGAGAGCTCCAATGATATGATTGTTGGTTATTATTATTATTATTATTATTATTATTATTATTATTATTATTATATATAATATAATAATAATAATAATAATAATAATAATAATAATAATAATAATAATAATATAATTATTATTATTATTATTATTATTATTATTATTATTATTATTAATATAATAATAATAATAATAATAATAATAATTATTTATTATTATTATTATTATTATTATTATTATTATTATTATTATTATTATTATTATTATTTTTATCCAGAACGTTACAAATGTGATACAATTTTTTTCACATTGAAAAGTCACTATTTTGGCAAAGAATTTAGGTTTTCTGATGCAAGACACAATCAATAAATTGATCCAAATGAAATCGCCTTCACCACTTTATTCTCTGCTCTTTCCTTTCCCCGAATTTTTTTTAATTTACTTTATTCACATTCCAAATCTTTCTTTTTACAATATTTTTGAGTGTACTTTTTTTTATGGGGAGTGTTGGGTGTACGAGTGTAGCTTAACAACACTGTATGTAGACAGTGTCGTGTGGAAGAGTTTAGACACACTGAATGTAGACAAAGTGTCGAGTTAAAGAGTGTAGACATACGGAGGAAATTAAAACAAATCGTGTCCTTTACCGTCTCTTAAAACAAAGGGAGAGACGGCAAGTTACCAGCACAAAGGTGCCACCACTCAGCAAGTTGCCAAAACAAAGGTACCACCACTCTTCAGTTTACCAACATAAAGGTGCAGCCACTCAGCAAGTTGCCAAAACAAAGGTGCCACCACTCTTCAGTTTGCCAACATAAAGGTGCCACCACTCAGTAAGTTGCTAACACAAATGTGCCATCACTCTCCAGAGTAACTACACAAAGGTACCACCACTCCCCAGAGTGCCTACACAAAGATGTCCCCACTCTCCAGAGTGCCTACATAAAGGTGCCACCACTCTCCACAGTGCCTACATAAATGTGCCACCACTCTCCAGGGGTACCAACACAAAGGTGCCACCACTCTCCAGAATACCAAAACAAAGGTTCCACCAGTAAGTGCATTTCGCAGCTTACTAAAGTCATGCTAATTATTCCAGGTTATACTTACCAATTAAACACCTGTGAAGTTGGCCAGATCATAGTGATGACCTTGAGCGCTTGATCACCGACAACGGCGCACGATACGCTGACAGTGAAGGCACATCGTAACTCTGGATTCCGGAATCATATCTAATCAGCCACAGGTCACAACAACAGGTCACAGAAGAGAGTAAAACTGCAATAAGCCTATTGGACCAACCTAGCCAGGTTCTTCTCGACTGCAACCTCTTTCAGGCCATTTATCTGTCCAACCTGTTTCCTGGAAGATAATGTTAAACACTTCTCACCATACTCTTCACGACAATACGTTCCCCAGGTAGATATGTTTAAGATTTGATAAAGGCCACTGTGTGGGGTGGGCGAAACGTTGTCAGTAAGGACTGAAGAAGCCCCTTGTGGCGAAAAGTTTCCTCAATAAATGTCTTGAACAGTGCATATATGTCTTTATCTGCATACTGTTGGTATTACCATACCTTCCCTTCAGTTGCCAATAAAGGATCGCATTATACTGCATTAGTATCTTATCCATCGTGTCGGTATACTGTACTACATCTTTCCAGACACCACAGCACCGCATACCAGCACCTTATTTTTAACTTGTCAGGAATCATGGCTGCGCCACCACTGAGAAGCTCATTCCAGGATTAACATCCACGCCAGGGGACCTCTGAGGGTGAATGTAATGTGACGGAACCCAGCTCGCTTTTGGGAGTATTAAATCAACTGAATAAATGAGAGGAGAGAGTGAGAGAGAGAGGGGGGAGGATAGGGGAGACAGATGCAGTGCATTACCACTAAATATAAATCCGTTACTAGTGAGAAACGATTGAGATTGTTGATGTCTGCGTCAGCGTGTCCCAGCTTTCATGTATCAAACCAACTATGTCGCCCTTGAAGCCAGGCACTCAGAAGCTGGAGGAGGCTGACGAAGAACAGATAGGCAGGAATTATATAATGAAGGGTTGAACAGGTGTACAAAAAAGGAGGAGGAGAAAAGGAGAGTGTGGAAGAAGATAACAGCGGAGACTAAGAGGATGATGAACAGTTGCTAGAGAGGATGGACAAGGAGAGGGGAAGGCATAAGTTGATTTTACCCTCTTTCGAATTCAATCAGAGGAGAAGAAGCACTGTAAGGATAACAAGGAATGAAGGAGGTGAAGAAGAGATTATAATGGTCCCATAAGTGCAATGTTAAGCCTATCATTTCTTTGTTTTAGCAATCTCCTTTATTTATTACATTCCCTTTCCCTTCTACCATTCCTCCATTTCCCCTCTCTCTTTTCTTCTTCCCTCACAGTCTCCATTCCCACTCTCTTCCTCCTTCCCTCTCTTTACAACCACACCTTCCTTTCTCCCTCCTCTCATACTCTTTACTCTCAACCTCTCTCACCTCGTATGGTATAAAAAAAGACACTTTAGGCTTGGATTAACAAAGAGAGTTCTTTGAATGGCTGGATATAACGAAGAGAGATCCCGACGCCTCGATCATAGGCTCAGTCATTTTTATTTTTAAATTTTTCATTGGAATCTCGAACTGGCACTAACATCAAAAAACACTAAATCCGCGGATGACAGAGAATTTGGGGAAAAAATCCATATCCATGATTTTATTAACATGAGAATACGTAAGACTAGCGACACAAGCCTACGTAAAGGAAAAGATATTTTTATATAATGAAGGCTGGAAGCTTTGTCTCTAAATCTCTTCCTATTGATATATAATGAATGCAATAAAGCAGCTTATAAGCATTATAGGCCGCCTTACAAAAATGACGAATATTTTTTACCTCTATTTTCTGCAATTTTTAAGCCCCCACCATACTTTTGTCTGACTTAACAGCGCTTAGGTGTGCTGCATGAATATATATATATATATATATATATATATATATATATATATATATATATATATATTCAGAAAGTCTTTGTCGTGTGGTTGTTAGAGTTGTGGTGGTTGTAATTATGGTTATGATTCTAAAGGCTGACTTTGTTTTTATTTTTTTTAAAGTAATTTATGGCATTGTTGTTCTTGTTTGATGCTTCAGTGTCCCCGTGGGTTTGCTCTGGATCTGCTGGTTGTTCAGTAAGTAACCGTAACTCCTGCTATCACTCTCATAGACAACACTGTGTGTGTGTGTGCTTCTCACCAGTAAATATATTACCTCTGTATCTGATCCTATATAAAATAGGCAAGCAAATAGAAGCACTGTGATCATACATCACAACGAAAATCTATATAAAAAAATAATACCGATAACAAAAACTGAGAGAGCAAACTACGATGATGATAACGAAGGAATTCTAGAGAATGCGAATAGAGGAGGATGAGATGTAATAATAGACAGAAAAGAAGAGGAGAAGTAGGTAGCGAACTGTTGTTGCTTGGTTATTCAATGATCATAATATAGGGGGTCAGGTAATATACAGTAATGATATATCTTCGTCTCTGGCTGCCAAGTGCGTTGTCTGGCTTCCTGGCTGGCTTTCTGGCTAGGTAACTGGGTGGCCGGCCAGGACATTTTCTGGCTTACTGGCTGACTGGCTGTTATGTCTGGCAGGTTGGCTGAATGGCTGGTTAGCTGGCTAGCTGGCTGATTAACTAGCTAGCTGGCTGATTAACTGGCTAGCTGGCAGACTCACTGGCTGTCTGACTAAATGACTGATTGAATAATTGGTTGACTGATTGACTGGCTGGCTGTTTAGATGACTGGCTGGATAGTAATCTCGTAGGCTAATTGAATGGTTGATTGGCTGGCAGGCAGGCAGGCAGGCACAGGCAGGCAGGCAGGCAGGCAGGCAGGCAGGCAGGCAGGCAGGCAGGCAGTCAGGCAGGCAGGTAGGGAAGGATGGAAGGTAAGTAGTTCTGAGATTTGAAGAGCATTTTGACCCCAGGGAAATCATTCAGTACACTTGGCAATAAAAAATAAATGCAGCACTCATAAGGATATTAAATGTAAAATTATTAAGTAAAACAAAACAACTATCATGAAAAAAAAACCAGAAGCCAAAAGGAAGAATTCTGCTGAAGAGCGACCTTGTTACATCAACCTTCGCTTCGGCATCTGCCCGTTCATTACATGGGATGCCCATCATCTGGGCACTAACAGAAGTCCACATTCTTATGCCGGCCGTGGACACAGGCTAACCACTCCTGGATGTTTTGGACCACAGCGTGGACAGAAGCTTACCGGATAGTAGATAGTGAACCAAGGTCCAGATATCAGGCTGTCAGGGCGAGAGCAGCGAGGACTGCGAGAAGCTCCAGTAAACACAGAGGACTCGCCAGTGATCAATGCAGAAGAAACTCCGCCATTGCTCTTTGACACAGCAGCATAAACAAAATCAAGCTCCAAGAAATTAACCAAGGTTATCCCCGGTGCACGGCACTGACCACAAAGACGTACCTTAGGCACTGTCCAAGAAGGTATAAGACACTCCAATCTCTCTGATTGCAAGCACACAGAGAACAGAATCCAGGAGAGCAGCAAATATCTGAAGATCAAATGGCACAGGAAGTCTCGTCAGACGAGCAAAGAAGTGAAGGGATCAGCATTAATGTCTTCCATGAAGACTGCAGCATAAGCTGGGTTGCCAGGAGTATGCCGAACCTGAAGCAGATAGCAAAGGCCTGTCGAAAGGAATAGGACGGAATGCATCTATGTAAAGCAGTATCCGTAGGTGAAAGACAGATTTAGCAGGTATGTAAGGAAGAGTTGGCCGAGGAGCAGACCTAGCAGCCATTCTCTAGCCTGGAATCGCAGGTCACAGGTAGATCAGGGGCCGCTGATCTGCCTCCCCCAGTTATAACGAGAGAGTACTTTAAGAATATTTAGTCCCCACTTTGAGCTCATTTATAGGAAAAGCCCACGTCAAGCTCCGATCAAGGATCATTCTTATATATGACACCTGCTGCTCATAGGGAAGGACGACATCATGGAGCAGCACACGGCTGTCTATGCTAGGACTAGGTAAAATGAACAGCGACCATCTTTTGAGTAGAAAACCCCTCGCTGTTAGAAGCAGCCCAGCTGCGGTGTTTTCCACTGTCACCTGAAGCCGGTGTCAGACCGCCCTGGGAGTTGATGCTCAGCAATACACTGCAAAATTGTTCCCATACAAGAAGGTCTTGATGTCACCTTGGATAAAATACTGGTAACACTATTTAAGACAACAATAATTTTTTTTTATTTGTATTAACACATCGGCTGTTTCCCACCAAGGCAAAGTGACTCAGAAAAGAAGAAACACTCCATCACCGTCTTGCCAGAGGCGTGCCTACGCCACAGCTATAAAACTGCAACTTATCAACACCTCTCCTTCAGAGTGCAGGCATTGTACTTCCCACCTCCAGGACACAATAAAACATGTGATGCTCAAAATGCTGCTTTGAGGGAAACCCCCGTCTCCTCCTCCAGTTAGAACTACCAGTAGCACGATCCAACTCTCACCATGGACGATATGCTGGTCAGAAACTATTGGAGAAATTGGAAGAAATAATCCAGCAGTCTCAGAGTCTGGAGATGGTGAAGAATGCCAAATTTTCACATTATATCATACGCTTTCTCCAAGACGATGATTTCCAAAGTATGAAGGCATCTGGCAAAACTCTCCTGGATGTCCTAATCCAGCCGAACCGTTACTTGAGAAAGTCAAACTGACATTGAAGAGATGCAGCCTTTAGTCTCCAAATAACAACCACAAGAAAGTTCAGCTTCCTTTCCAACAACTTGTAGATGCAGCTCATCAGAGAGATCGCGTGGTATAAAGCTCACTGATTTTCTAAGTCCCTGCCTAGCTTGGGAATCACTTGTCCAAATACCCTTGGTAAGATCCAGTAAAATGTTAGATTGGAGGGAGAGGTAATGCAACATGTTGTAGTGGACCCCATCTTTCACGCAGTTATGAAGGGCGATGTTAACAAGGGAGATGACAATTTTCCCTTATCAAGCAACAGATCATAAGGCTTCCCAATGGGTAAAGAGACCAACTTCCGAAACTCTTGGCCTGGAACTTAGAACTATAGCTCCCGACACTTAAGACAGAGAAGTCCTCAGAAAAGATGTTGGCCACCCCAAAAGGGTCATCCACCACACAGGACCTCCGCCGACAGTACATGAATTCCTTTCTCTTGATGACCAAGTCTTACTAGTACATCAGCTAATTGACCGGCAGTGCTTCTCATGAACCTACTTCCTCCAAGAGAATGGCGGATGAGATCTGAAGCCACCTGACCGAGGATTTCTAGCTTCCATTGTGTCCCAAGGCAGCACCAGAGAAATTGTCATAAGCCCTACAGCACTTTAAAGGAGCACAACAATGTCATTATTGCATCTGCAAGGAAAATAATAGGTTGGATTACTAGAACTTTCAAAACAAGAGATGCAAAGCCAGTGATGACACTCTTTAAGTCACTCGTTCTCTCAGGAATATTATTGAGTACTGACCACCAAATCCCCCTCCTCAAAGCAGGCGAAACTGCAGAAGCAGAAAATGTGTAGAGAACTTTCACTGTTCGAATAAACTCAGTCAAGCACCTAAATTCCTGGGATCTTCTGAGTCCCTGGAGCTGTACTCCTTCGAATGTAGGCGAGTAAGATACATGATAATCTACACCTGGAAGATTCTAAAGGGAGTGGTCCCGAACCTGCGTTTAAACTGAAATCACTACATGTGAATACAAGAGGCTTGACAAACGGTGCAAGATACCTCCGGTAAAAACAGGGAAGCGATGAATACATTGAGAGAGAACTCAATAAGTGACTACGACTCTTCAACACCCTCCCTTCATGCTTAAGGAAATTACCAACAGACCCCTAGCTGTCTCCAAGAGGGAACTCGACAGATTTCTCAAATCAGTTCGTGATCAACCAGGCTGTGGTGCATACATTGGACTGAGGGTAGCGGGTACCAACAGCCTGATGAATCACACCAGCAACCAAGAAGCACGGGGGCTGTGACCTCTGGAAGCGACTACAGAGAACCTAAAGATTACATCATGGAAGTCATAAAGGGCGCCAGAGATCACTGCCTCAAATCTCAAAAACTCCTCAGTCAGCAGTTTCCGGTTTCCACTACTTGATAGAGGATTCCGCCGAGTCCAGGAGGATAGGCAAATGATCAGTACCGTGTAAGTCTTAAAGAACGGACCATCTGAATCCAGATGCACGGAACTGTAACAGAGAACTCTATGCCGAGAAGGCGTTCGTATGAACATTATGACAGATTTAGGATTCATTGTTAAGAATACTAGCTTCCATAAGAGCTAGTAAGGTCTCCAGACCACCCTCCTTTCCCCAACTGTTCGGCACAGAGCAACCCACATGTTCCATACAGTGTTAGGCATTACAGTCATCGGAGGAGGGATGGGCAGTTTGGTTCACAGACTAGGTTAGCAAAAGCAGAACCCAACAAGGAGCCCATAGTCAGGTCCCCTTGCACAATGTGATCACCTCAGTCTGCAGAGAGGGAAGCAGAAGAATATGACTATGACGAACCACACCATCCCTTCAAAACTGCACCAGGAGACAGTGTAGAGACACGAAAAGCAAACCCAGGCTCAAAACTCCTTTGCCCCGAATTTAGTCTCATGCAAACAAAGAACTGCTAAGCCATGGTCTCGAAAGAGGAAATAAATGTCTTTCGTATGGGACCTAATACCTGGAGAGGGTTTCGGGGGTCAACGCCCCCGCGGCCCGGTCTGTGACCAGGCCTCATAGGTTAGGTTAGGTTATTTCATGAAACAGTCACTCTGGTTAAGTTAGGATAGGTTAAGTTAGGTCAGTTAGGTTAGTTAGGTTAGGTTAGGTTAGTTCCCTTGCATGAGTTAGGTTAGTTGTCTTGCATGAGTTAGGTTAGGTTAGTTGCCTTGCATGAGTTAGGTTAGGTTAGGTTAGGTTAGTTCCCTTGCATGAGTTAGGTTAAGTTAGGTTAGGTTAGTTCCCTGAATGAGAGAACACATGGAGCCAAAGTTCTAGAAGGTGAAACTTCCAAGATGGTGACCCCTGGCGGACCAGCGTTCCTAAGTGTGCTTCAAGCCTTTGTTTTTGTTTTTTTGTCCTACTTTTGGACCATCCCGTAGCCAGATTAGGATTCAGAAGACAGCCAACAGAGCCTTAGAGGGGCTTCCCTCTCCCCCTTTCTTCCTTCCCTTCTCCAGTACTCCACACTCACCCTCTCTCCAATACCCCTCTTCACAATCTCTCCCTCATCCTCTCTCCAAAAAAATTTCTCTCCAACTCTACCCCTCACTCCCCAACACTTCCCTAAATTTCCAACTTTTTCCCTCTACAACACTCCTCATTCTCTCTCCAATATTCTCCTCCTCTACCCCTCACTCTCTTCCCAAAATTCCTTCTTATAAGAGTTCGTAATCTTTTGTTGATCATCCTCTCATCTCTAACTCTTGCTTTCTTTCTTCTTTCATCTTCTTTCGCTCTCTTATATTTTCCTCTCTTTTATCTGACTTCTTTCCTATGCCTTTTCTATCTCTGTTTTTCTTCTTTTCCCTCTCCTACCTTTCTTCACGGTTTCTCTCCGCCTTTAACTTCTCTCTTCTTCTTTTCTCGTTTTATCTCATGATTTTCACCTACTTCCTGCCTTCCTCTGATTAATTACCATTGTAATTGTCCCTTCCCCTGCCCTGCCCTCTCTTGCCCTCCCCTCCCCTACCTTTTTCTGCCCTCCCCTCCTCTCCATTACAACTCAACGTCCCTCCTTCCCTCTTGTCTCTCCCTCCTTCCCCTCTCTACTTCCCTCTCGTTCCTTTCTCATTCCCTTTCGTCTCTCTCTTTCCTTCCCTTTTGCGCCTCCCACCTTCCCACTGGTCTCTCCCTCCTCCTTCCCTACAACTCAACGTCCCTCCTTCTCTCTCGTCCCTCCATCCTTCCCTACAACTCAGCGTCCCTCCTCTACAGTTCGCCTCTCTTCTTTCCTCTCGTTTATGGTTCTTGAGTTGACCAACTTTGCTCCTCATCATCCTTCAGGTGGATGAGTGTATTGCTGTCATGGACTCTTTCTGCTCTCTCCCCGCCCTCTTGATCTTCATGTTTGGTGCTTACCTTTGTATATTCTCTCTCTCTCTCTCTCTCTCTCTCTCTCTCTCTCTCTCTCTCTCTCTCTCTCTCTCTCTCTCTCTCTCTCTCTATAATTTATATACGAATATACGAGCCAAGAGTTGCTATTCTGCCTTTGTTAATTTTAAAATCTAGCTCCAGTAATTTCTGTATTGTATTCTCTATGTATAGGTGTGGACTTTATTTCGAGTCCACAGCAGGACTCGAACCTGCACATTGTGCATCAAAGTATCCATTACTTTAGCCACAAAGACCTGTCGCATAAAGACGTTTCGGTCAACGACGGACCGCATATACGACGGTGGAGTAAACAAGCCTACTGCGCTGCCAGTCGTATAAAAGTATAGTACATACAGTTATGTACAGTACATAATACTTGATAATAATAATAAACAATTATGTTACTGGTTTGTGTATTTACTACACTGTACTTTTTATCGTTATTCTAGATTATGCTCTTCCTACTTTAAAAAAAAAAAGATTACTGTAAAATAGTATGGGTGTTACGCCGGCAGCAGCCTCATGCATCTTGTGTTTACCGCATCTCTTGATAGCATCATTTTCCTTTGTGCTTGATTTAATCTCGTGTTGTTTTGTTCAATGATGGCCCCGGAAGGAGAAGAAAAAGAAGAACCCCAAAGAAAAATCACAGTGAAGGATTTAGCAGAAGCGTTGCAGACCTCAACAAGTTCCCTAAGAAGTTTTAAAAATATGGACCCCAACACTGAAAGGTTTTCACTAAATCCTTACAAACAAATGTATGATGAAAAAACAGCAAATCATATAGCCTAGGTGTGTAGTATTATATACCATGTAGGTTTGTGCAAGTACATTCTATGATGTACGCACAACTATGAAATATATATATATAACTATGAAATATATATATATATATATATATATATATATATATATGTCTCCGCCGAGGTGACACTACTCACTCAACAAGGGCCACCACCTGGCTCTGACAACCTCTGATCTGGTTGACACATTTCCGATGGCACCCTCCCCCCTCCCACTCCCATTCATGCCCGCCTCCCGGAGAGGTATTGAGAAGGGGGGATAGGAAAAGAGAGGGGGGATGTGGACTTGGGGAATGGAGAGAGTGAGAACCTGTATCTGACTGGGATAAATGACGTCATCAATGTTGTTTTTTCTCTAATGAGACGAAGCCAGAAGATTCAGAATTTTTCTTTTCTTCCTGTTTTTTTTTCGACTTTATATTTATTCGTGTACCTTTTTTTTATTTGGGAATATTATAAGCTTAAAAATGCATTCTTTACTCAAGGATCTTTATAATGTTGTGTATAATGTAATGTTGGTATCTAATTTTTCTTTTAAACGGGTGCCTGGTCAAGCTAAATAATGTTAATATTTACCATTATACCCTCTACAATCAACAACATTCACTAATACTCACTGTCACCAACACCACCACCACCACCAACCAGTATCCTCCATTAGCACCAACTGTCACCATCAGCAAACATTATCACCACTCAGCATCCTCCAGCATCACCCAGCATCCTCAAGCATCACCCAGCATCACCCAGCACCACCCAGCATCACCCAGCATCCTCCAGCATCATCCAGAATCCTCCAGCATCACCCAGCATCACCCAGCATCACCCAGCACCACCCAGCATCACCCAGCATCTTCCAGCATCACCCAGCATAACCCAGCATCCTCCAGCATCACCCAGCATCACCCAGAACCACCCAGCATCACCAGCACCACCCAGGTTCCTCCAGTATTACTCAGCATCATCCAGCATCACCCAGCATCACCCAGCATCCTCCAGCATCTTCCAGCATCACCCAGCACCTCCCAGCATCACCCAGCATCATCCAGCATCACCCAGCATCAAGCAGCATCACCCAGCATCCTCCAGCATCACCCAGCATCCTCCAGCATAACCCAGAACCACCCAGCATCACCCAGCACCACCCAGGATCCTCCAGCATCCCCAGCATCACCAGCATCCTCCAGCATCACCCAGCATCACCCAACATCATCCAGCATCACCCAGCATCACGCAGCATCACCCAGCATCCTCCAGCATCACCTATCACCACCGACTAGACTAACGAACCAGTCACGAAGAGATGAAAGGATTAAGCTCACTCCCACGTTAATCCTTTACATGTTGATTCCACGAGCGTGACTGTGTCTGTCTGTTACAGTTCTGCCTTAAAACAAGACAAAGCAAAAAAACTATAAGGCATAAAAATGGAAGGAAAAACTTCAGTATTTACATTTGCTATCTACACCGAAAACGCTTTTTTTTTAATATTTTTGTATATTGTTCTCGAATTGTCTGATGTTCCAAAGACAAGACGAATTATATTTCAATTATATCATTATTTACAAATAAAAATATACTTAGTTATTGCCTGAGTTCCCAAGTTACTTGTCACACAAGAAAACAGGAAGACGATGTCACAGAAATTCGTAAAAATAATGGGCCTTTCAGAGTCAGGAAAACTTTTAAATTTGGCAAAGTTTCTATGCCTGGCCCAGATCGTAAGGAAATGCAGCTTCCCAGACATATGTAAGTTGTCTTCTGTCGATCGAAAACAGATCCGGAATTTTATGTGGTGGCTGTACATTTTGGAATGTGCCATAATATTCCTAATCATTTTTTTTTTAGAGTAATTCAATTTGTTCATCAAAGGCCCAGGTATTACTGACTTTCATTTTAATATTTTGTCACGTTTTGTATAAGGTTAAATGTCACAATACCATAGCTGGAATAATTCATAACTAACCCACAAACTGGAAGATAACACTTAATGTTTTACCAGTTTATTCTGCCTCATTATCACTTCTTTTTTCTTCTCCCACTTGTGATTGTGTTTTATAAGTAAGGAAAATATTTATAACTTGAGTATCACTGTTATACCAGCGACTTTTATCAAGACAATAGTTATGAATGTTGTGAGTTACTGACCAACTGAATATCACACTTATGACCTAAATAAATAACTGTTGATTTATTAGTTATCACCGATACGGAGAACCTTTACAAGTTGGCAGATTTGTTCTACTTCTAGCAAGCTTCTCCAAGGCTTCCGTGCGATAACTTGGAATACCTGTTCTGATCGACTTGAAACTTTTAGCAACGATGTATCGTATTGCGGGGAAGGTTCGGATTGATATTGAGTATGAGATCACATGAGGAGGCTTCTTTTTAACGGCTTCAAGCTTTAAAGGCTGATGCATTTCACGCAGAAGAAGAGTGATTATAAATTTAAGTTATATACGTCGAAAACAGACAATTGCATAACAGAGTTAAAATATGGGATTTTTCTTCTATTTCCACGTAATAACTGGAGAATGCTTCTTCTGATCGGCTTCAAATTTTTCATCGATAGTTGTTTTTTTTCTCAAGGTCAGACTTGCATTGTTATTGGCTGTGTATGCTTTAACTGGGATAACTGAAAAATAATATTTTCATGCAACAACATGTGAATGCCTTATCCGATAGGCCTTTAACACTTACATTGAAGTATTGAACTATACAAGTGCTTATTTCCTCAATTATCCTTCAGTTCCTCAGGCTTCCTTGTCTGGTAGCTCTTAGGACGCATGAAAATGAAAAAAAATAAACAAAATGTTGTTGCAGTATTGTAGGGGATATTGAATTAAAATATTACTTTGAACAGAAACTAAAAATATTGAAAACTCCCTCTTTGGAGTTTCAAAAGTTTAGTGAACCCTTAAATACTTGTTTTATCGTACTGCTTTATTGGACAGCCGGTCGTAAACTCAGATACAGTTACCCATTTGTTTCCTTTTCCTTCATGGTTCAAGTACAATAACATCAGAATTATTCTGACTGACTTTAAATTATCAGCGTTGCTTTATCTAAGAGGAAGACTCGAATTTTTATTGGGACGTGCAAACAGAGCGGTGGTTGCCGTGCGATAGCTTGGTAACGCCTCTTCCGATCTGCTTGAAACCTTAAGCATGGGTGTATCCTACTTAGAAGGTTCAGAGTGTTGGTGTGTAGGTCTTAATTTTTCATTTTTTACATAAAAACTGAGGGAGTATTATTTTCCATGTGAAAACCTGAGAATGCAATTTCCGAGCAGCTTCAAACCTTAGCTGTTGGAATATTTTACTCATAGGAAGAACCGAATTGTTATTGGGTTACATTCACCGAGTTGTAATCCCTGAGTTGTGTTTGCGAGTGTCGGGACCCAGCTTCTGACCCCGCCTCTTAGAATAGTTTGGCCTCCCTGATTTTTAACCACTTGGACTCCAGCACATCCACTGTGAAGGTCCTAGTTTACCAGTTCCAGTAAATGAATAGAGATAACACTGTCTGGCCTTACATTTTCAAAAGTACTTTATCTGGCTCAGTGGAAAGTTCACATGGATTTTGGGACTGAGCTCACACCTTGCAGCTACCAAAAAAAAAACGCTTCTGGTTTTCCATAATGCAGAAAGGAGGCCAACGTAAGACCGTGGGGACAAATTAAACCTCTTAATTGTGGAAATTTTTATAAGAGGCAACATTTGGATTAGAAGCTGTTTTCCTCTGTGTTCATTATACCATTACAGTGACAAGGAAAGTGTTTCTCGCCACAAAAGGTCCATTAGCATGTGAGTACAACTCCAAGTTGTACTGTGACCCACACAATTTGCATTAATTAGAAATTACAGCCAGAATCGAACGTGAAGGTATTATTTTGTAATTACTGAAAGTGTATGAGTCTTTCAGCGTCTAGATCATTACTCGTTGATCAATATCAACGTTATCGTGAATGTAGCGAATGTCTTTCCGGCAGTGTTTAAACCTGTGTCATCCTGCTCTTCCTGTCAATCATGTTGACTCATCTATCTCTCGTTAAGTCTGAGGCTTGATTGGCAAGGTGCTGCACTGTTAATCTAATGACCATTAAATCATAGGTTCGAATCTCGGCGTTTCATTCTCCCTTTCTCTCTCTCTCTCTCTCTTTTCTCTCTCTCTCTCTCTCTCTCTCTCTCTCTCTCTCCTTCTCGTCTCTCTCTCTCTCTCTCTCTCTCTCTCTCTCTCTCTCTCTCTTTCTCTCTTCTTGTATATTATATATATATATATATATATATATATATATATATATATATATATATATATATATATATATATATATATAACAAAAAGGCACAATGCCGTGACTGGAACAATACACAAAATAACCCGCACATAGAAGAGAGGAGCTTACCACGACGTTTCTGTCCGACTTGGACCATTTACAAAGTCACACTAACACAAAGAAGAGAAGGAGGGAAAACTGGCCGATCTCTTTCTGACAGACTTAGGGAGCACAAACATAGTGTTAGGCTTGCCGACACTAATAATGCTCTTTTCTGTCATGTCAGAGATCACAGTCATCCTATTGATTGGTCTTCTGTTAAAACTGTCTACCCTACGTCTAACTTTCACAGTCGTCGTCTTGTTGAATCTTCCCTTATACACAACTTTCCTTGTATGAATCTGAGTCCTGGCTTTGTCTCTGTTGATGCTTTCCTTTCCCCTTACATTGTTAAATGCTTCAAACTTTAGAACACCCGTGACTTAACCTGATTCTTTTTCCCCTCTCCCTCTTCCTCTTTCCTCTTTCTTCTTTCTCCTCTGTGTTTTCTTTCTTTTGCCTTGTTTATGTTGTTCTCTATTATCTTTTACCCCCTCTGTGTTCTTGCCCGTACCCTATGTGGGCCACTAGCTCCCTTGCAGTGCTCCTCTTTCTTAGTATTTTACTGACTCCACCACCACTACTACCACTATTACTCCTCCACCACTTTCTCTTGTTCCCGCCCCTGTCTGCTGACTATATAAACTCCCTCCCTCCCTTCTTTTTTATGTGTGACTTTGAAATGGTCCAAGTCGGACCGAAACGTCGTCTAAGCTCCTATCTTTATATGCGGGTTTATATATATATATATATATATATATATATATATATATATATATATATATATATATATATATAAAAAGGCTTCAAGGAAGAATATTTGGATTTCTTCCTGATGCCATTTGAATATTCCACTTCTCCTACCACCCCATCTTTTAATTTTTTTTTTTTACCAATAGGTATATTTTATTACATAATATGGTACAAAAGATTTAAGAGATACATTGTTGATATAAAGATGGCATATACAGTACACGAGGTGAGAGATACATGTCTAGTACATATTGTTACATCTTTGTCCTGATTATAATGCGAAAATCTCATCCAGCTCTTCCGAGCTGGGGCGCGTGCCCAGAATACAGCATGCATTACCCCTCTGAACAGCAGCGCTGAGTCGCTGGAACAGAAAACTAGCTGCCCTGGGATCCCTAGTTACCCTGTTGAGTCTTTTGCCCAGCTCCTTGAGGAACTTAGATGCACTCTTTCCCATGAGCCAAGGGTCTCTGAGCCTATGGGAACAAACATATAATGATGGGCAAGTTCTCCATATTTTCTCGACTTCTGGGACTCCCTGAAGTGGCAGCAGCCCCTCCTTCCTCCCTGGTGTACTGGAGATAGGTATCAGCCAAGGTAGATGCACATGTGTAGTCCCACACCACCTGCTTGCCGTCTGTCCAGGCTTGAAGGGTGATACCATCTGGACGCTTTTGGTTGCCATCAGATCTGCATAGTTGGGGTGGTTCCCTTACTGCTGGGCATCCGGCTGTTGTGAGGCTCCTCTTGATAATGTTATTAACCTCTTCATGTCTTGCAATCTTTCCCTCGGATTTACGACACACAAGACCATGGTACCCGAATCGGTCTGCTGCTTCACTGCCACAAATACACCTGTGTTCGGCGAGAATAGGGCGGCAAGTCGAAGGGCAACACCAATGCGGATGGTCTGTGGGTCGAGGCGTGTGCCAAGGCTGGAGTTGGGAACAGCCAAAAGAAAGTCCCCTGCATGAGGAGCTCTCACTGCAAGTAGGCGGGCTCTATCCTTCCCTGACACACTCTGAAGCATTGCTGAGGCTATATTTCTACTATTGGGCCATCCCAGTGCGACTGTTTGTAGTTGTTGGGGGAGCAGGCCTGGTTTCAGAGCCTGTTAGGTTATCCCAGATCCTGGCTCCATCAACGAACTTTTGGTCATGGATTCCAAATCGTGTCCCTAAGATGTTCAGGGAGAATTGCTGCTACAAGCCCTCTGGATGCAATGCATGAAGACAGGAAAGCAGGTAGAGCAATCTGAGATGACTTGCGGACACCAATGCCTCCTAGTCTGACTGGGAGTGTAGCTTGGTCCCACTGCCCATCTTCTAGAGTAAGGTTAAGTACTTTAGTAAAGATCTGCCTCAGGATACTGTCATATTCGTGCAGTATAGGATTATCATATGAAGGAGCACATCTTAGGAAATATGTCAACCTGGGCAGACTCAAGCATTTTGTGAGGAGGTACAAGGCATCATGGGTGTCAAGATTGCCTATTCGTTGTTCCATTCTCCTCAATTCTTCCAGTTTCTTCCTGAGAATTGTGTCAATGGCATCTCTTCCCAGAGGTGCTCCAAGCAAGACACTATTAGTAGGGGCAATGACTGTTGCTCCTGGTAGTTTTGATAGCACTGCATCTATCACTTGTTGATTGACTGATATGATTTCACATTTGGATGGATTCAGGATGAGACCCATTTCCTGTCCCTGTGTCATCACCTGTGTAAGATCATCTACAAGGGACTCCTTTGTACCTGCTAGTGTGCCATCATCCAGGAACCAGATGTTTAGCTCACTGGTCAGTCTTACTGTGATTTCCCTAACTGCTATACAGAAGAGAAATGGTGCGAGAGGGTCCCCTTGCTGGACACCCTCTCATGATGTGATTTCATGCTCTCCAAACAGGAGCATTGATTCCTTGCTATATCCAGCTGAAACAAAAGGGAAGAGACCTGGAAAATGTTCTTGTACAGCTGCTAATACTACGTCCCTTTTCAGGAGATTAAATGCATTCTTGAAATCTAATTTAACCACTGCATTGTCCTCAGGCAGGTTGTCGATATATGCCCTTATATATATATATATATATATATATATATATATATATATATATATATATATATATATATATATATATATATGTGTGTGTGTGTGTGTGTGTGTACTCACCTATTTGTACTCACCTATTTGTGGTTGCAGGGGTCGAGTCATAGCTCCTGGCCCCGCCTCTTCACTGATTGCTACTAGGTCCTCTCTCTCCCTGCTCCATGAGCTTTATCAAACCTAGTCTTAAAACTATGTATGGTTCCTGCCTCCACTATGTCGCTTTCCAAGCTATTCCACTTCCTAGTTGTACTTCACTGGTCGCTACTAGGTCACCCTTCCTGTTCCATGAGCTTTATCATACCTCTTCTTAAAGCTTTGTATGGCTCCTGCCTCCACTACATCACTTCCCAGACTATTCCACTTCCTGACAACTCTGTGACTAAAGAAATACTTTCTAACATCTCTGTGATTCATCTGAGTCTTCAACTTCGAAGTGTGACCCCTTGTTGCTGTGTCTCACCTCTAGAACATCCTGTCTCTGTCCACCTTGTCGATTCCTCTCAGTATTTTAGATGTCGTTATCATATCCTCCCTATCACTAATGTCCTCCAGTGTCGTCAGGTCGATTTCCCTTAGCGTCTCCTCGTAGAACATGCCCCTTAGCTCTGGGACTAGTCTTGTTGCAAACCTTTGCACTTTCTCTAATTTTCTTACGTGCAAACCTTTGAGAATGCTTCACCAGTCCATAATGTGTGTGTGTGTGTGTGTGTGTGTGTGTGTGTACTCACCTAGTTGTACTTCACTGGTCGCTACTAGGTCACCCTTCCTGTTCCATGAGCTTTATCATACCTCTTCTTAAAGCTTTGTATGGCTCCTGCCTCCACTACATCACTTCTCAGACTATTCCACTTCCTGACAACTCTGTGACTAAAGAAATACTTTCTAACATCTCTGTGATTCATCTGAGTCTTCAACTTCGAAGTGTGACCCCTTGTTGCTGTGTCTCACCTCTAGAACATCCTGTCTCTGTCCACCTTGTCGATTCCTCTCAGTATTTTAGATGTCGTTATCATATCCTCCCTATCACTAATGTCCTCCAGTGTCGTCAGGTCGATTTCCCTTAGCGTCTCCTCGTAGAACATGCCCCTTAGCTCTGGGACTAGTCTTGTTGCAAACATTTGCACTTTCTCTAATTTTCTTACGTGCAAACCTTTGAGAATGCTTCACCAGTCCATAATAGAAAAAAAAGAAGAAAAAATGCGGAAGTCTTAGCCGGACTGCCTACTCATTTCTTCAACATTGCAAGCTCCTGATGTTGTGTTGATTGCAACACGAAAGACCTAGAACTATCATTCAACTCCCCCTGTGATTTTGTCATATCATTGCAGTGCATTTTCCAAATAAAAAATATTTTTCCAAATAAATGTCTTATTTCATCACAGTCCCAATTAATATGGATAGTACTGCATATATATATATATATATATATATATATATATATATATATATATATATATATATATATATATATATAGTAATGAAACCACGAAACAAGTGGTTTTGAATCACTTACCAAACTGCGGCAGGCCAGAATTCGACCCCACGAACATTGCACCGCCTCAAGAGGCCAAACATTGTACATGTCGCCCTACCATCTGAGCCATCGATCCTACAAACAACATGAGCCTACGTGAGCCTAGCGCACTATAATATCACATAAGATAAAGGATCAACATAAGATTAAAGGCCAACATAAGATTAAAGGCCAACAATGATAACATAAGCATAAGATATAGGAACAAGGGAATTCTCATTAATAAAGACGACATGGTTATATGCAGTACTAAGGTCAGCAACAACAGTAGAAACTTCAGAAATCAGTACTTTGGCAGAAACCACAGCACTAATTGAACAGCTCGTATGACAGCTAAAAGAAAGGTCATGTGGAAGATTTTTAGATGGCTTTCCCTCTTTTCATCTGTTCTCTTCCCTCCCTCTGTCTCTCTGTCTCCCCCTTCTTTCCTCTCGTCTTCCCTCCTCCTCCTCACCATCCTACCTATCCTCTTTCTTTGCTCCCACTTTCCCACCATCACTCTTCTTCCCTCTACCTCCATGTCCTCCCTTGCACTGTTCTTCACATAAAACATTTTCAAGTGTGTGTTGCAACATTCTGCTGCTTCCCCACACACTCCGTTACCAAGTAAAAATATATTAAATATTTTACGGAAACCCAGAGAAGAGTCTATAGGGAGAGAACCGCCTCATGACTGAACAGCGCACTCTGACGACTGACACAACACACTGTCCTTCCCTGAGGACCCTTCATGCAGGACCCTCCACTCAGGGCTCTTCACTCAGGGCCCTTCACTACATCTCCAGCACCAGTAAAATCGTGTGTGCTGAACCATATCCAAATATAATTTGCTGGTAAACACTTATTCCAAAACGTGAGGAAATTGAAACCTTCGGTAATTCCTCTGTTATTTCACATGTTTAAATTCTTTAACACATTCAGTATTCATTAATATTGCAAAATGCTGTAACACAATACATCAAAAAGTATTCCGATTTGCCCCAAAGCCTTTCATAATTAGTCTTAGTTTGGTCCAATATTACCTCGGTCCATGCACAAATCAGGTTATATATATATTATATATATATATATATATATATATATATATATATATATATATATATATATATATATGTCGCGATTAGGTAAAACTTGCGATTTTGCTTAAATAGCAACGCTCATCTTGCCATATAAGACAATTGAAAATTTTGTATGCAATAATTTCGCAAAATCATTCTGAGCCTAACGAAAATATATTTCATGTGTTTGTTTATTATTAAATTAATGTTAACGTATCTAAAATATATTTAGTTGGGTTAGGCTAAATTAAATTGCGCTTGTTGTAATAAGGTTAGGTAGGTTTTCAAAGTTTCTCTTGGTACAAAATTATAAATTCTTACATTAACATAAATGAAAAAAAATATATCTTTAAAAGTATAAGAGAAAATTTTAGAAAGGACTTAATTTTAGATGAGTTCTTGCTAATTGACCAGTTTTACCTAATCGGCACGACATATATATATATATATATATATATATATATATATATATATATATATATATATTACACTGTACTTTTATATTTTGTTAAATCTCGGGAAAATTCGATTAGGCTTTCCTCTACAATTTTTTCCTTGTAATTGTACTGATTTACTGATCAGAAGATGATCCCTTTTATGTGTAGGAAGCGGCTCGAAAATAGTGCATCAGGAAGAGTTAATTAGGGCAAAGGAATTGGTAAGGGTAATTAGGTTAGGACGACAGCAGTTGAAATTGTCATGGAACGATAGCGAAGCCATTACTGCCACTCGTGACATGATCCTTGGAGAGGTGTGGGGGTAAAATGTATTTTTAGGAATCTTTGGAAAATCAATATTCTCTCTCTTTCTCTCTCTCTTTCACTCATGTTTCTCCAAGGTTAATGTTAGGGTTCCTAACTTCTTTATTTACAAACTAAGAGTTGTTACCTACATCAGGTCATTTGAAAGCCTTTTTATTTTTATGAGAAATACAACTTTTCTCTCTCTCTCTCTCTTTCTCTCTCTCTCTCATTCTCCCTCTCTCTCTTTTCTCTCTCTCTCTCATTCTCCCTCTCTCTCATTCTACCTCACCCTTTCTCTGAGGATAAAAACCCGTTACTCTAGAGACAAAACTGATAAACCACCACACATTGGTCAGGTCACCTTCAGTGCGAAGTTAAATTTTGACTCCCTATTGTCTGGCTTCAGTTTTCGCCCCTAAATTCAATCCCACAAATTGCATAAAGTGTCAAGATAATCTGGATTGGGCGCTTGAGCAAAAGGTAAATAAGCCTATGAAAAATTACTCAAATAAATAACCATGTTTTACCTCATGAAGTGGAGACTACAAAGACATTTTAATTTCTGTATGTAAGACGCTGAAGGAAGAAAAAGGCATGACACTCAAAAAAAAAAAAAGTACAAAAAAGTATATGAATAACTGTACGAAATAACGGCGTGAAAATATCGGCATAAAATAACGGAATAAAAATATCGTGAAATACGCTGTTAAATAACAGCATGAAACTCAGACTTAAGACAAGTAATATAATGGTGCTAATATTTTTTTTATTTAGAGAGCACTTTGTGTAGGTCACTCAGCGTTCATGACAACGAAAAAGTTGTAATATTAAACACATACGATAAAAAGAAAGATGACATAATTCAACAATAAAAGCTACGAGCGTGAGTAAAATAATACAACTGTAAATACTATCATACCAAGTTAAAATATCCAGTCCATTAAATTATTAATAAAACGCCTCCCCAAAAGGTCTTCGAGGTCCCTAGACACCTCGGTAATTATGATAACCATGACAAAGGCAGAAAAGTCTAAACCGAGGGGAAAGATGTTGAAATGTGTCCCACAGTCAGCGGCACGCCTTAAGCTACACATGATGCAGAAATTCCTGCGAACAGGTGGCTATCGGTAAGATTTGTATGCCCAATCCTCACCCGGCAGAGATTCATCTCAAAGTGACAATTCCTGTCACTTAAGACATAAGTATTCTATAGTGCGGGCTAGCTGTAGCAGCTCTTGCATCGACAGCTGCAACAGAACTCCGCATCCTTGTGTTCTAGACGTGGAAATGAGATGATCACTCCTGGGTCTTCTTAAGCACAAGGTGAAGATAAGAATGCTTGGCATGGGCAGACAGAGCACTTTGAGAATCTGAGTACAGTGCCCGAGAAACATATAAGCCAACTATGGGGGTAAGAGTCGTGACGACTGTGTGGAGCTTTGTAATTAACATTGAGAACTCTCCTGTACAAATTGAGTTCTCACAGGCAATCTCAGCAAAGCCAACACCACCTTCGCACTTTGACGGGTCAGTAAAGATCTTTATCCATGAAACATGAATGAATCATGCCCCAAGAAATTAGCAAAGTCTTCATCGGGATCTACACTTATGGGTCTCCATCCACTGTCGACAAAAACATGCCTCAGGCATCACCCACGATGTGCAGGGAGAGAAGACAACCTCTCTGACCACAGACACATCAAGGCCACAATCCATGAGAGGGGTCTGCATCTTACAATAAATGGCACAGGAAACCTCGCATGATAAGCAAAGGACTCTTCACTTCTCCCCCACCCACTCTCCCTTCAAAGACTACAGCCAGGATTACACCGAATCTGAAACAGGCAGCGCAGGACAGCAGAGGTCTTGGAGCAGGTCACAGGACTCAACATAGAGGTTCTCGACAGATAAAGCACGCAGTGCATCCGCACAAGGCCAGATTATTGTGATGGACAGAGTTCAGCAAGTGCGGAAAGCAAATACTGGCCAAGGAGTACATCTGGCAGCCATAGTCCAACCTGAAATGGCACAAGGCTGTGCCATTTTCCACCGAAGCAGCCACCCAGGTATAGCGTCTTTATACGAGGGGTCCACATCCGCCTTTCCCTATTGCACATTGAAAAAATTCTATAGGTCACAAAGATCCTTGAATGAATCTTAAAAGGCCACCAATCCACAGCCTCCAGCTTCCACCGCAAAGGACAGACAGGAGGAAAGGATTTTCTCTGACTCCAGGAGAGAGAAATAATTAATACCATGAAAGTTCGGGAGATAGATCATGGATCAGTCATGACACAAACGTTAATTGATAAGTCAAAAAAAGAGAAGATTATCCTATGTCACTAGTCCCCACACTCCATCAAGCAACAGTGCCGACTGTCTTTTCAGGATGACTCCTTGTTCTGCCCAGGGCGTGGACCCCATGATGACTCGCCCAGAACTAACAGAGCAAGGCTTAGCAGAACTGGCCATTTAGATTTGGAAGAACCAGAAACACTAGCAGCATTCGGCTAGTAATGGAAGAGGACGAACTGGTAGTAATGGCAAGAGCTACACACCATCAGTCACCACCCCTGGAACTCAAGTGACCTCAGGTAGTGCTTCCACTACCAGACACCTACTGCATGTACCACCCAGTGCGCCACCAGGTGGTCCACCTGAAGGTCCTCCTGACAATACAGTCTTGTTTGAGTGGTACAAACCACCTCAGCACTGCAAGTGGTAGTGGAAGCACTACCACTTGCAAAATTTAACGAGGAATGAAAAAATACACCAGTAAAGAAAAATTAAAAAGAGGGGAGCTAGGTTCTCAGTCATACTGGTAAAGCTGCTCATATAATTCCCCCCACTTTAAGGTGACCCAGCATCAACATTGATACCACAGTATGTAAAGCATTTGCATACAGATTTGTGAACAAATTGCCCTGCAATATTATAAGTGAGAAAACAAGAGTCTTTAAATTATTATTATTATTATTATTATTATTATTATTATTATTATTATTATTATTATTATTATTATTATTATTATTATTATTATTATTATTATTATTATTATTTATTATTATTATTATTATTATTATTATTATTATTATTATTATTATTATTATTATTATTAACGTGAAGCCCAATTCTTTCGCTATTCGCGTCCTGGTGTCTTTCCAGCGAGGCTGCTGTTGATCGTTCAGTCTTAAGAACGATCAACAAACCCAGAAACATATATTCCAGGAAACCTCCCTGTCTTTGGCTGGCAGTGGTGGGTGAAAAGAAATGGATCTTCTCTAGATTGGTTTCTGGAACACTGAGCCGAGTCCATTCTCTACCCAGGAAATTAGGTGGACCATCTCGCAAGGTTTCCATACTGGCTAGAGTCCACAGGACTCTTTTCAAACTAATATACTGAAAATAGGAACGTGTTGGCACGACGGCGGGGAAAACATCGATATTTTCAACATTAATCACACTAATACCTTCTATAAAGTTCAAAGTTCAGCCTGAAATTATTAATAATCTTTCATGTGATAGTCATCAAGAACTCACAACGGCAAACTGCATACAATACTTCAGTCAGTATAATGTTTATGTAAAATAAAAGCCCATTGTCAAGGCTTTTCTTGAAAGCCCCGAGAATCTGCAGCCAGAGTAAATTCGACCAGGAAAAATTACAGAAATATTTATCATAGCAACACCGTAGATGGCTGACTATTGTTTCTACAACAAACCAGTCAAAAGCAAAAAACTAAATTATGTGACACTTATGTTAGTAATATATATTCATCTAGAGGTAGACAAAAATTTCTAGAGACGATCACAGAAGCATCATACCTCTACCCCCAGCAAACTAACAAAAAGTCTTGTCAAAAATCCTGAAAAAACAATTGCTTCTCAATTTCACCTCCACGGTGCATATTCTTGGTTATCTGTAAAAGACATAATTTTATTTCCTTTTATATGTATTCCTATGGCAATTCATTTGAGATTTCACCTCTTTTTTTTTCCACTCTACTGTACTTCAGTTCCTTCTCTTCTCTCTCTCTCTCTCTCTCTCTCTCTCTCTCTCTCTCTCTCTCTCTCTCTCTCTCTCTCTCTCTCTCTTGCTCTGCCCATCTCTCCACCTGTTCCCTCTCACTTAAACTTAATACCCAGACATTAAGATTAACGAGCAGTAATGATACAACCAGTGGTTAATAACTCCCAACTTAACTGCAATAAAGTGTAAGTCACGAAGCCAATCATTAAGTCCTTATTAACATTACGACTCATCATGATCTTATTACCCGGCCAATTACAGAGAAGCATTCTATTGTGGATTAGTGTGACTGCCGGCAGCGGCTGCTTATTCCTGCACAGACTTACCTTGTTGCACTCCTGTTGCAAGACTTTCATCCGTTGCATACCTGTTTTGAGATATTTATTTGTTGCACACGTGTTGCAAGACTAGCTATTGCACTTCTGTTGCAAGACCAGCTACCGCACTCCTGTTGCAAGAAGAGCTATCGTACTCCTGTTGCGATAATTGTTATGACAATTTGCTGCAAGACCATCTATTGCACATCTATTGCAAGATCATTTATCGCACACCTGTTGAAAGACCAGCTATTGCTCTCCAGTTACAAAACCAGCTATCGCACACCTGTTGCAAGATCAGCTATCGCACACCTGTTGTAAGACCATATATTGCACTCTTGTTGCAAGACTAGCTATCGCACTCCTATTGCAAGATCAGCAATCGCACACCTGTTGTAAGACCATCTATCGCACTCCTGTTACAAGACTAGCTATCGCACTCCTTTTGCAAGGTCAGCTATCGCACTCTTGTTGCAAGACTAGCTATCGCACTCCGGTCGCAAGACCAGCTATCGCACTCCTGTTGCAAGATCAGCTATCGCACTCCTGTTGCAAGATCAGCTATCGCACACCTGTTGTAACACTTTCATCACTTGCACATCTGTGCCAAGACTCATCTGTTGCACGTTTGTTGCAAAACTTTTCACACATTGCACTCCCTTTTCAAGTTCATATGTTGCAAAAACATAGCAGAAAGTTAATCTGTTGCATGAATATTGCTAAGTTATTTGTTGTGCCTTCAACTGTTGCGCACTTGTTGCAGGACTTTCATATGTTGCTTATATATTGCAAAATTCACCTTTTGCACATTTATGGGATATCTATGAGGACGCCAGGGGTAAGACTCTCATCTATTGCACACCAGTTGCCACATCTGTTCCTCACAGGTTGCAAGACAGTTGCCCCCAGCTTTTTTGGCCGGATATTATTCTGTTGCACACCTAATACAAGACTCTTAGATATTTACGGTAAGACCATCTGTTGCACACGTGTTGCAAGACTGCTGTCAAACTTTAACCTATTGAGTGACTGTTGCAAGCCTGTCGCAATATTATTTGTTGCAAAAAATATCTTGTATACTTGCACGACCATCTCTTGCAAACCTGTTACAAGACAATCTGTTAGACTCCTTTTCTACTGTTACCTCTTGCACACTTGTTTTAAGATCTTTATCTGTTGTAAGACCATCTGTTACACATCTGTTTCAAATAAGTTGCAAACGTGTTGCAAGAAGTTTATCTAATGTATACCTGTTTTAAGACCACCTGTTGCAAGACCATCTATTACACATCTGTTGCAAGACCCTCTATTACACATCTGTTGCAAGACCTCCATTTGTTTGAACACCTGTTGTAAGATCTGTTGCTCAACTCTTGCAAGATCTGTTGCAAGTCTTTCACCTGTTGCGCTCCTGTCGAAAATATAACCTTGTGACTGGATTTTGGTATTCAGGATAACCCGATGGGAGTGATGAGCCACTGTACTCACCTGTTCGTGGTTTCAGGGGTTGAGTCTCAGCACATGGAGGTGATTCTGTGCTGGCCGCTACTGGGTTCACTCTTCCCTGGATCGAAAGCCCCTCCTAACTTAACTTTTCTTAAGACTATTCAGAGATTGTGTCTCTGCCAATTTTATATCGCTCCACTTCCTGGCCACTCTGATGCTGAAGAAATATTTAATAACATCCCTATGAATCAAATGTGTTTTAGCTGTCAGTTGTGTCCTTATGAACCTATTTCTCGCCTCTCAAACAGTTTGTTATTTTTCACTCAATCAAATCCTCTCAGTACGTTGTACGTCGTAATCATGTCACACCCCTAGTCCATCTGGCCTTTAATTTCATCAGGTTTAACACCTTCAGTCATTCCTCAGAGCTCGTTTCCCTCAGCTCTGAGACTAGTCTCATTGCTGCCATTTTTACTTATTCCATTTTCTCGACTTGCTTGATCAGGCGAGGGTTCCATACTGGTGCTGCATACTCCAGTACTGGCCTGAGAGTTATGCTGTAGTTTTGTGGATGATTATTTGCTTAGGTGTGTGTGTGTGTGTGTTTGTGTGTGTGTGTGTTGTGTGTGTGTGTGTGTGTGTGTGTGTGTGTGTGTGTGTGTGTGTGTGTGTGTGTGTGTGTGTGTGTATGATTATCTTACATTTATACAAAAGAGGGAAAAAAAACGAAGAAAAAAAGAATAAAAAAAGTGGCTGTTGGAGACAATAAAGAAGACAATTTCTCGCTATTCAGACATAATCTCATTCCCATTAAATCCGGCAAAAGCCCAATTTCGTGACAGTTTTCCAAATTTTCTTCCCGAATGACCTAATTTTATGTCCTAGAGGACCTAGAATAATCAGTTCTCCTCCGTCTCTCTCCATTGCATTCAGGCTGGAGTCAGCTTCGTCCCAATGAAATTAGAAAATCACGCTGTTACAACTTAGTTGGTGATTATTCTATCCTACCTCAGCCTTGCGGTGGTCCACTCTCACACCAGCTTAGTGCGCAACTCACAACACACAGCGAAGAGGCAGGGGCAGGAGCTGTGAATCGACCCCTGCAACCACAAATAGGTGAGTACACACACACACAGATCTGAAAGTCAGAGACTGTAGTCTGTATATTTATGAAAGATGAACAATGCTGGTCTAACTCACGACCTACTCGTGGGTCTCGCCCACCAATGACTCAAATTTGCTTTCCAAAACTGTGAGTTAGTTGTGATTTGTTCCTGCTTAGGTGTTGTGACTTTTATTATTTATAGCAAATCGGCCTCAGTTTCTTGCATTTAACTTTGACAGAGTTGTGTCTAACGCATCAGAGGTGGACTTAGAAGGTTTAAAAATTTGCTGAAAGTTTTAAACAGGAAGAATCCTGAGTGGAGTCATTCCTTCTTCTTTCATTATATGAGTGAAAGTGTCATAGTCATTCCTTCTTCTTTCATTATATGAGTGAAAGTGTCATAGTCATTCCTTCTTCTTTCATTATATGAGTGAAAGTGTCATAGTCATTCCTTCTTCTTTCATTATATGAGTGAAAGTGTCATGTGTGAGGCCAGAGCGTCCTCCTAAGTCAGCATTTCACTGTCACACCCCTGCGACGCTGACACTAAACAAATCATTGTTTTTTGTTTTGCGTAGTCCGCTGCTGGACGGCTCCTCGTTTTCTGTTAATGTTGGTACTTATGGTCGCGTTTCCTCTGTACACTAACATGAAGAGTACGTAAATAATTGTCACTAAATTATTCCTCTTTATATTATTTTTTTAGAGGGGATTTAACATAACTGAAACTATTTAAAAAGCATAAATTCCTCACCCTTCGTCACCCCTAATAACCAAGTACCCTCTTGTTTAACACGCCATCACCCCATATCCACTAACTACAGAGAAAAGTGCTCTCTTCTCTCTCTCTCTCTCTCTCTCTCTCTCTCTCTCTCTCTCTCTCTCTCTCTCTCTCTCTCTCTCTCTCTCTCTCTCTCTCTCTCTCTCTCACTCTCTCTCTCTCTCAGCTAGAACTGACTGAGTGGCGAAAGTATTGTGTACTTTTGTGTACTTTGATACAGAGTGTGCAGGTTCGAATCCTGCTGTGGACTGAAAGGTAATGTTTGTTAAAAGTTCGCCCGTTTGTGAATTATTAAGTGTGTGTGTGTGTGTGTACTTATATATATATATAAATTATATATATATATATATATATATATATATATATATATATATATATATATATATATATATATATATATATATAGTGCCGATTAGGTAAAACTGGTCAATTAGCAAGAACTCATCTAAAATTAAGTCCTTTCTAAAATTTTCTCTTATACGTTTAAAGATATATTTTTTTAATTTATGTTAATGTAAAAATTTATAATTTTGCACCAAGAGAAACTTTGAAAACTTACCTAAGTTATTATAACAAGCGAAATTTAATTTAGCCTAACCCAACTAAATATATTTTAGATACGTTAACAATAATTTAATAATAAACAAACACAATTAAATATATTTTTTTTCGTTAGGTTTAGAATGATTTTTGCGAAATTATTACATACACAAATTTTCGCTTGTCTTATATGGCAAGAAGTGCGTTGCTATTTAAGCCAAAATCGCAAGTTTTACCTAATCGGCACGACATATATATATATATATATATATATATATATATATATATATATATATATATATATATATATATATATATATATATATATATATATATAATCTATGATAGCGTCCTCAATGCCCCGAGTATCCCAGAGATGATCAGTGACGTTTTTTTCTCTGCTACTTCGGATCACAGGTTATACGTGTCAAATATATGTATTGGCTTTACTGCTTCTAAATTTATCGTGGTCATTACAGCAGGGGTGTCTGATGCATTGAGAGCCTCGCTTGAGAAAATGGATCCAAGAGGGATTTTTCTTTTAAAGTAGATTTTCGAGCCTTTGTAAGATTGATCTGATCGCTTTATTATGCTGTTCCCATACACATCGTGTGGGAGGTAGTGAACAGATTACACAGCGACTTTGGCTCCTTGACCGTGTTGGGAATTCGAATAAGGAGAACCGGGGAGAAAGGTTAAAGGAGGGAGGAGGAGGAGGGAGGAGAAGGAAGAGGAGGACAGAAGGGCGTCCTAAGTGCTCTTTTGATGCTCTCGTCTAAACAGATACGACAAATTCTTGAAATTGAGAGTTAGAAGGGAAAGAGAAAGTGAGGAAGAGACTGGAAGAGAAGAGGAGAAGAAGGACAAGTCACACTGAAGATCACTGAGGATTCTTGACGACTTTAAGCTTATTAACCAATCGTGCACTCAAACCGAAACATCTAAAGACAGCACCTGTCAAGGATGTAACCAGGAGCTGCTTGAAGGAGCTGCCGCTGACAGCACTACATAGAGGGACGACAGGAGTGATCAAGATAACCACATTTTTTTCTCGTTTCAGGAATCACTGCGTGTGTGGGTATACACAGAGAAAGATAGCAGTCAGCAGCACTCGATACTGCTACTGAGAGGAACAGGATTCCCAGGCAACGCTCTTATCCACTCAGCCACAAATGCAGTATCGAGTCCTGCTGACTGCGAGCTTTCTGTATATATATATATATATATATATATATATATATATATATATATATATATATATATATATTAATTCATTATTATATAAACTGCTTGTGGAGGCTGGCATTCAAACGGGAAGTGGTTGAAATTAGCCTTGAGCTTAACTCTACCACGAGTGTCCTCGGATCATGAAGAACACCTAGCTCTGCTGGGTGCATGATCTTTGAAGGATCGGTGGTCAATTGGACTAGGCAATGTGAACGTTACTCTGTCTATTGAGGCGGGAGAATGTGTCGGCTGGTATCCCACCGAGGCAGGGTGGCCCAAAAGAAAAACGAAAGTTTCTCCATTTACATATAGTAATATATACAGGAGAAAGGGTTACTAGCCCCTTGCTCCCTGCATTTTAGTCGCCTCTTACGACACGCATGACTTACGGAGGAAAAAGTCTGTTCCTATTCCCCAAGGAGATAAGTGGAAATAAAGAAGAACAAGAACTAGTAAGAAAAATAGAAGAAAACCCAGAAGGGTGTATATATATATATATATATATATATATATATATATATATATATATATATATATATATATATATATATATATATATCCTTGTGCATACATGTGTAGTGTGAACTAAATGAAAGTAGAAGTAGCAAGACGTACCTGAAATCTTGCATGTTTATGAGACAAAAAAAGACACCAGCAATCCTACCATCATGTAAAACAATTACAGGCTTACGTTTTACACTCACATGGCAGAACGGTAGTACCTTCCTGGGTGGCTGCTGTCTACCAATTTACTACCTATTGTATATATATATATATATATATATATATATATATATATATATATATATATATATATATATATATATATATATATATATATATATATATATATATATATATGTCTCCTAACCAAATTACAAAGTCTTCTCAACACAGCTAAAAGGTCTCCCCACAGTTAATAGGTCTCCCAACCCAGTTAAAAGGTCTCCCTAGTTAAAAAGGTCCCTCTACAGTAAAAACAAAAAAGGTCTCCTGTACAGTAAAAAAAAATGTCTCTCAGGGTCTCCTCCCTCACCCGAGTAAGACGGTCTGCCCATCCCAGTACAAATGTCTTCCCACACCTCTGTAGAAAAGCCTTTCCACCCAGTAAAAAAAACAAAATAGCCTCACACCCCAGTAAAAAGGATGAAGCTCGTTTTCCAGTCAATGCTTTCCATATCCGCAAAATATTTTTTTTCCCCTGCAGTGTTGTATCGCATTGAACAGCAGATATAATATACTGAGACCTACACGTGCTGCTGACACTTTCTCTACACCTGCTGATAGACACATTTTTTCCAGCTTGATAGAATATTATCATATTTTGTTCTGCGCAAAAACTCCTTTTCGTCATGCGGCGCTAGAAATGGCGGAGACTCGATCCTCCGTCCGCTACACAGGGAGGCGACACGCTCCATAACTATCAATATTCGAGGCGTGTGTTGTTTACTCCGAGGAGCTGATCCAGCCACTCCCACCGGCACACATTTTAAGAGTGGACACTGCCGCTTGGTGCAGCTAGCGTAGCTTCTGATGTGATAGATCACAGTAATGGGAGCTTAACCAGTGGGACAACACTCACAGATCACAGTAATGGGAGCTTAACCAGTGGGACAATACTCACAGATCACAGTAATGGGAGCTTAACCAGTGGGACAACACTCACAGATCACAGTAATGGGAGCTTAACCAGTGAGACAATACTCACAGATCACAGTAATGGGAGTTTAACCAGTGGGACAATACTCACAGATCACAGTAATGGGAGTTTAACCAGTGGGACAATACTCACAGATCACAGTAATGGGAGCTTAACCAGTGGGACAATACTCATAGATCACAGTAATGGGAGCGTAACCAGTGGGACAATACTCACAGATCACAGAAATGGGAGCTTAACCAGTGAGGCAATACTCCCAGATCACAGTAATGGGAGCTTAACCAGTGGGACAATACTCACAGATCACAGTAATGGGAGCTTAACCAGTGGGACAACACTCACAGATCACAGTAATGGGAGCTTAACCAGTGGGACAATACTCACAGATCACAGTAATGGGAGTTTAACCACTGGGACAATACTCACAGATCACAGTAATGGGAGTTTAACCAGTGGGACAATACTCATAGATCACAGTAATGGGAGCTTAACCAGTGGGACAATACTCATAGATCACAGTAATGGGAGCGTAACCAGTGGGACAATACTCACAGATCACAGTAATGGGAGCTTAACCAGTGGGACAATAATCACAGATCACAGTAATGGGAGCTTAACCAGTGGGACAATACTCACAGATCACAGTAATGTGAGCTTAACCAGTGGGACAATACTCACAGATCACAGTAATGGGAGCATAACCAGTGGGACAATACTCACAGATCACAGTATTGGGAGCTTAACCAGTGGGACAACACTCACAGATCACAGTAATGGGAGCTTAACCAGTGGGACAATACTCACAGATCACAGTAATGGGAGCTTAACCAGTGGGACAATACTCATAGATCACAGTAATGGGAGCTTAACCAGTGGGACAATACTCACAGATCACAGTAATGGGAGCTTAACCAGTGGGACAATACTCATAGATCACAGTAATGGGAGCTTAACCAGTGGGACAATACTCACAGATCACAGTAATGGGAGCTTAACCAGTGGGACAATACTCACAGATCACAGTAATGGGAGCTTAACCAGTGGGACAACACTCACAGATCACAGTAATGGGAGCTTAACCAGTGGGACAACACTCACAGATCACAGTAATGGGAGCTTAACCAGTGGGACAATACTCACAGATCACAGTAATGGGAGCTTAACCAGTGGGACAATACTCATAGATCACAGTAATGGGAGCTTAACCAGTGGGACAATACTCACAGATCACAGTAATGGGAGCTTAACCAGTGGGACAATACTCACAGATCACAGTAATGGGAGCTTAACCAGTGGGACAACACTCACAGATCACATTAATGTTAGCTTAACCAGTGGGACAATACTCACAGATCACAGTAATGGGAGCTTAACCAGTGGGACAATACTCATAGATCTCAGTAATGGGAGCTTAACCAATGGGACAATACTCACAGATCACAGTAATGGGAGCTTAACCAGTGGGACAATACTCACAGATCACAGTAATGGGAGTTTAACCAGTGGGACAATACTCACAGATCACAGTAATGAGAGCTTAACCAGTAAGACAATACTCACAGATCACAGTAATGAGAGCTTAACCAGTAAGACTATACTCACAGATCACAGTAATGGGAGCTTAACCAGTGGGACAATACTCACAGATCACAGTAATGGGAGCTTAACCAGTAAGACAATACTCACAGATCACAGTAATGGGAGATGACGATCTTCGTCGCCCTACACAAGTCTGTCAGTTCAGGTTGACAGATTTCATTTCTTTAGAAAGACCGGCAGTGTTCCATCGAGGGAGGCTGACCCGAAAAAGAAGAAACACTTTCACCATCATTAAGTTAATCCCTGTATCGGGTTACTTAAGTATTTCACATTAACATGCACAAAAAAAATATATTTTTTTAATAAAATTCTAGAAAAATACTGATCAATCAACAACTTCTTTTTTGTTTATAATGACAAAATTCCGTATTGAACATATCAGTACTGAAAAAAATATGACTGTGATGTATGTATCTCGGGATACCTGTGTGTACATGATGTACGTATCTCAGGATATTCGTGTGTACATGATGTACGTATCTCAGGATATTCGTGTGTACATGATGTACGTATCTCAGGATACTCGTGTGTACATGATGTACTTTATTTCTCAGGTAAATTCTCAGTACCTGTGCGTACATCTTCGTACTCTAGTGTACGTTACACTTTCAGCCGAGGAAAGTACTCAGATTTCCCAGCCCTCTTCTTAAGGAAAGTACTCAGACTTTCCCCGGCCCTTTTTTAAGAAAAGAACTCAGACTTTCCCCAGCCATTTTCTTACGGAAAGTACTCAAACTTTCTCCGGCCATTTTTTAAGGAAAGTACTGAAACTTTCTCCGGCCATTTTTTAAAGAAAGTACTGAAACTTTCTCCGGCCATTTTTTAAGGAAAGTACTGAAACTTTCTCCGGCCATTTTTTTAAAAAAGTACTGAAACTTTCTCCGGCCATTTTTTAAGGAAAGTACTAAAACTTTCTCCGGCCCTTTTTTAAGAAAAGAACTCAGACTTTCCCCAGCCATTTTCTTACGGAAAGTACTCAAACTTTCTCTGGCCATTTTTTAAGGAAAGTACTAAAACTTTCTCCGGCCATTTTTTTAAAAAAAGTACTAAAACTTTCTCCGGCCATTTTTTAAGGAAAGTACTAAAACTTTCTCCGGCCCTTTTTTAAGAAAAGAACTCAGACTTTCCCCAGACATTTTCTTACGGAAAGTACTGAAACTTTCTCCGGCCATTTTTTAAGGAAAGTACTGAAACTTTCTCCGGCCATTTTTTAAAAAAAGTACTGAAACTTTCTCCGGCCATTTTTTAAGGAAAGTACTAAAACTTTCTCCGGCCCTTTTTTAAGAAAAGAACTCAGACTTTCCCCAGCCATTTTCTTACGGAAAGTACTCAAACTTTCTCCGGCCACTTTTTAAGGAAAGTACTGAAACTTTCTCCGGCCATTTTTTAAAGAAAGTACTGAAACTTTCTCCGGCCATTTTCTTACGAAAAGTACTAAAACTTTCTTTGGCCTTTTTTTATGAAAAGTACTCTTTCTCCAGCCATTTTCTTAAGAAAAGTACTAAAACTTTCTCTGGCCTTTTTTTATGAAAAGTACTCTTTCTCCAGCCATTTTCATCCTTTATTAATGAGGCTGATATTTTTTTCCCTTCTAATTTCCCCGTGTCGGTGATTTAACTGTCCGGAAAATGACAAGGAAAGTGAGTATACAAACAGATAATGGGGAAATGGGTGTGTTAACCCATGTCAGTAGCAGGTGATGAGTGGGGTGTGTCGGGGGGATGGGTTAGTGGATGAATTGGGATTCATCCTATTGCGGGGATGTGGGGGTGTGTCCACATATGTTTGTAATAGGTGATGGGTGGGTGAGAAGACGATGGGTGAGATGAAAAAGAGAATGGATTAATGTGTGGATGGATAAGTGGGTAGATTTATGGGTTGGTGGATGGGGGAGAAGGATGGGTATGATGATAAGTGCATGGGTAGCTGAGTATGAAGGTACAGGACGAATGAGTGGGTGGGTGTGAAGGAAGGATATTGGAGGTTACGACGAAGGGTGTGTGGGTGGGAGGAGGATGGATGGGTGGATGAATAGGCAGGTGGGTGAATGTGTGGGTGGAATATGGGTGAATGGGTAGGTGGATAGGTAGAAGGAATGGGTGTATGAGAGAATGAGTCAGTGGGTGGATGGATAGTAGTAGGATGGGTGGAAGATGAGTACGTGAGCGGATGAGTGGGTGGGTGTATGAGTGGGATTGTGGGTGGGTTTGTAAGTGGGTTTGGGTGGGTGGGCTTATAAGTTTGGGTCTGAGAAAGGCTGCTCACTATACCAACCTTCGAAAGCCTTTACCTGCAAACATAAATTGAGACGCTGCCTTCCTCCATGTAAATTCAACATAAGACCTCAACACCTTTCATGTTTTACCTGCTGAACAAACATTGTGTTCTTCCTGCTGAACGAACATTGTGTTCTACCTGCTGAACTAACATTGTGTTCTTCCTGCTGAACAAACATTGTGTTCTTCCTGCTGAACGAACATTGTGTTCTACCTGCTGAACTAACATTGTGTTATTCCTGCTGAACAAACATTGTGTTCTTCCTGCTGAACGAACATTGTGTTCTTCCTGCTGAACTAACATTGTGCTCTTCCTGCTGAACAAGCACTGTGTTCTTCCTGCTGAACTAACATTGTGTTCTTCCTGCTGAACAAACATTGTGTTCTTCCTGCTGAACACTGTGTTCTTCCTGCTGAACAAACATTGTGTTCTTTCTGCTGAACAAACATTGTTCTTCCTGCTTAACAAACATTGTGTTCTTCCTGATGAACATTGTGTTCTTCCTGCAGAACAAACATTGTGTTCTTCCTGCTGAACAAACATTGTTCTTTCTGCTGAACAAACATTGTTCTTCCTGCTGAACAAACATTGTGTTCTTCCTGCTGAACAAACATTGTGTTCTTCCTGCTGAACAAACATCGTGTTCTTCCTGATGAACATTGTGTTCTTACTGCTGAACAAACATAGTTCTTCATGCTGAACAAACATTGTTCTTCCTGCTGAACAAACATTGTTCTTTCTGCTGAACAAACATTGTTCTTCCTGCTGAACAAACATTGTGTTCTTAATGATGAACATTGTGTTCTTCCTGCAGAACAAACATTGTGTTCTTCCTGCTGAACAAACATTGTTCTTCCTGCTGAACAAACATTGTTCTTCCTGCTGAACAAACATTGTGTTCTTCTTGCTGAACAAAGATTGTGTTCTTCCTGCTGAACAAACATTGTTCTTCCTGCTGAACAAACATTGTGTTCTTTCTGCTGAACAAACATTGTTCTTCCTGCTGAATAAACATTGTGTTCTTTCTGATGAACATTGTGTTCTTCCTGCTGAACAAACATTGTTCTTCCTGCTGAACAAACATTGTGTTCTTCCTGATGAACATTGTGTTCTTCCTGCAGAACAAACATTGTGTTCTTCCTGCTGAACAAACATTGTGTTCTTCCTGCTGAACAAACATTGTTCTTCCTGCTGAACAAACATTGTTCTTCCTGCCCCGTAAACATACCTACCGTACAAACATCCACTTCAAAACATATCACAAAAGCTAAAAAAAGACTCAATCAGTTTCGAGTTGAGAGGAGTCAGATAAAACCTATTACAGCTCATCACAATTCATTGCTCACCGCTCTATTGTGTACCGATATTGTGGGCAGTAGTTTAGTCAACTCTAAAGTCACTGGGAAAGAACTTAGAAAAAAAAAATAACGTAGAATATCAGTTCATGGAAGAGTAATAAACAAATAACCCCCACATAGGTGAAAGAAAATTATGACGACGTTTCGGTCAGACTTGGACCGAAACTGGTCACGTTATTGTGCTTCTTTTGTTCAGTATACAGTAATGTTTAATACAAGGCAGAATTCACAAGATCTGAGTCTTCTTGTGTATTGTGGTTGGTGTGTGTATATGTACTCACCTAGTTGTACTCACCTAGTTGTACTCACCTAGTTGTACTCACCTAGTTGTACTCACCTAGTTGTACTCACCTAGTTGTGGTTGCAGGGGTCGAGACATAGCTCCTGGCCCCGCCTTTACACTGGCCGCTACTGGGTCACTCTCCCTGCGCCATGAGCTTTATCATACCTCTTCTTAAACCTATGTATGGAACCTGCCTCCACTACATCGCTTCCCAAGCTATTCCACTTCCCGACCACTCTGTGACTGAAGAAATACTTCCTAACATCCCTGTGATTCATCTGAGTCTTCAACTTCCAACTGTGTCCCCTTGTTGCTGTGTCCCATCTCTGGAACATTCTGTCTCTGTCAACCTTGTCAATTCCTCTCAGTATTTTATATGTCGTTATCATGTCCTCCCTATCTCTCCTGTCCTCCAGTGTCGTCAGGTCGATTTCCCTTAACCTCTCCTCGTAGGACATACCCCTTAGCTCCGGGACTAGTCTTGTTGCAAACCTTTGCACTTTCTCTAGCTTCTTTACGTGCTTGGCTAGGTGTGGGTTCCAAACTGGTGCTGCATACTCCAGTATGGGCCTAACGTACACAGTGTGTGTGTGTGTGTGTTGAGTTAAATATCGTTATGAAAAAGTTCAGGCACACTAACTTCTGCAACAACCCTCAGCTCTGTTGCTGCTAGGAAATCAAATTAAAACAGGCCTATGAATGGAACAGCAGTTTTCTCTCAACTCTCGTTTCTTCATAAGTATTAGCTGTACCAGGAGGTTATAAGGGAATCATAATGCTCAGTTTCAGATGAAAAATTTAAGCTTCACTCTTCTTGGGAACATATACAGAGCAATTGCTGCATTTAACTGATTCTTTCATTAAAACTACAACCACGGCAAATACGCATACAAGGTTAATATACATTCACTGTAAACATGCAAGTAAGGACATTTAATGCAAAATAACAACTGCCCTTTTTTTCTAAGATTTATATCTAAAGTGAATGTTATTTGTAAGTTGAAAGCTGAACAATCACTGAGCCACACAGATGTTAGGAAGTACGTACAGCACACCATAGACCTTAAAAGGCTAAAAACCAAGAACGGCAGTCGATTTGAAGCTTGAGGGTCGGGGCCAGGAGCTCATATTTGACCCTAATAAGCTCAGTTCGGTAAGTATACAGCATCAAAGACAATAAATGAACATAATGGTTAAGTAAGCGTATGAACCCCCAACTCTGCCAGTTCTTGACGGCTCCCGACTAGGAGAGGAAGTCATCGCGGCTCTTGAAGCCTCCGGCTTATCGTCCACAAAGTCATCGTTCTCTGAGGACCTGGCGGGTAATTCCTCAAGAGTCCTCAGCCTTATCTCCTCACCTGAGGGAGAGATGCAGCTCGCCCAGGTGTTGGAGAGAAAGAACCATGGAGGGAGGTAGGTAGAAGGAGTGGGAGAAAGGAAATGAAATATAGTGGTAATGTGTATAAAGTATAAAGAAAAGTAGATTTCCTTTTGATTATTAATCCTGCAAGGTTAATAACCCAAGATAACCCGATTATTACCCCAGGATAACCCGAGAAAGTCAAGCAATGTAGCTTATTATTTTCGCTGGAGTACTTCGTCTTCCTACCCCAGGATGCGACCAACAACATTGGACCTTACTTATAATATTAGCCAGGCCAATAATCTTTCGACGACCCGTCTTGCACTAATGGACCAACACCTATGTTAGATTTTGCCAGTGAAGCAGTTGAATTATTGTGCACCGTATGGTGCACAATAATAATGGTGTCCTCATACTGAATTAACGAGTATTCTTGGCCAGCTTGGAACACTTCGGTGTTATATAATAAATGTTATTCTTTTTATTATTAAAAATCACAGGTAACTGAGCGAGAAAGAAATTAAAAGGGGTAGAGAAGGGCTACTACTCGGGCCATGAAACACAATCATCCATCATTAATGTTTTTAAAATCGAATAATGAAATTTTTGTACCTTTGGTGGTATCTGGTCCTTGTACCAGGCTGTTATGTTTGCACCTTTTTTGGTATCTGGTCCTTGTACCAGACTGTTATTTTTGCACCTTTGGTGGTATCTGGTCCTTGTACCAGACTGTTATTTTTGCACCTTTGGTGGTATCTGGTCCTTGTACCAGACTGTTATGTTTACACCTTTGGTGGTATCTGGTCCTTGTACCAGACTGTTAATAACAAAACTTTTAACTCGGCTCTCTGGGTCGTGCCTCGCTGTCTTCACGTTATTATAAATGTCTTCGTCAACGTAAACAAGCTCTTGAGGCCAACGAGAGAATATCAAATTCCTGAGGAATTATTCCACAGCGTGTAGCCAGACTTACTGTTCCGCTCCTTGCCGCTGCGTTGCTTCCTTCCGCTGCGTTGCTTCCTGCCGCTGCGTTGCTTCCTGCCGCTGCGTTGCTTCCTGCCGCTGCGTTGCTTGCTGCTCCGTTTCTTTCTGCTACGTTTCTTTCTGTTGCTGAGTAGCTTGCTGCTGCGTTGCTTGAAGCTGCATTGCTTGCTGTTACTGTGTGGACTGTTGCTTCTATGTTGCTTGTTGCTGCCTTGATTGCTACAGTGTTGATTGGGACAACCGAGTTACATGCTGGTATTACTTTGCTTGCTGCTGCATTGCTTGCTGCTGCATTGCTTGCTGCTGCATTGCTTGCTGCTGCATTGCTTGCTGCTGCATTGCTTGCTGCTTAGTAGCCTGCTGGACAGGTGCTTGTTTCTCACCCTGCTGCACAGTAACCTGATACACCGTAACCTGCCACACAATTGACTGCTGCTTCGTAGCCTGTTGCTCCCTGGCTTGCTGCTGCGTTCCCTGCTGCACCTTTGCCTCAACTCCGAGGACCTCTGGACTCTGTGCTGCTGGCTAATAGAAACACCTTTCATCTCTTTCCGGATACTTGGGTACAAAATCCCTTCTTCGCTATATTCGCTAAAGGAATTCGAAAACGAATCCTCTAGTTTACCTTCAACGTGCTTTATCAGTTTTATAAGAAGCAGCCTCTTGCCGGGACCCAAGTGCGTAAACAAGAAAGCTATATCTTTTTCGTTATTTTTCTCAGTAAAAGTTATTTAGTGAGAAAAATAAAATTCTGGCCACTGATTTTTTTTTTTTCATTTTCGAAACCCTCTGGCAACGCAAGACTTTGAAGATGATGACAATTTTAAGGAGAGAGTGATATTATCTGGCTCACTGGAAAAACTAATAGGGGGGAGGGGTGATTATTTTCTCAACACACAGCATATATTTTCTCCTAAATGTCAGCAAATCTTTTTGGATATGTACAATTAACGTCATTGAGCCCACGGATACCACTGACACACAGGACTCCGAACATTTTCTTACATCTTATATGACATTCCAGGGGAGCTGGTGTTTTGTAACACATTTTTCCTCCGGATACGACCCACAACAGTCGGCAGGGTGGGCAGGGTTTGCAAGGTGGGCAGGGTGGACAGGGGCAGTAAAGTTGTAAGGAAATTTTTATAAAGGTTTCACTTTGCCAGAAAATCGAACGTGAGACCCTGCGACTGTGAGCCGAATGCTCTCACTAGTGAGCTACGAGGTACGCCTCGGTGAATGCTTTCATTTCGGGATAGAGGGGAAGGGGGGCTTGGGTGAGTGGGAGGAAAGCAAGGGGGTGGGGAGGATAGGTGTGTTTAGGAGAGTGTGACGGGGCCGTGAGGGGGGGGGGGAGGGAGTGGGAGAGCAGGTAAATGGGTTGGATAAAGAGAAAGATTCAGCACCGTGACAAATAAAGTTGGGGATTGTGAGTACACTGTGTGTGTACTCACCTAGTTGTGGTTGCAGGGGTCGAGTCATAGCTCCTGGCCCCGCCTCTTCACTGGTCGCTACGTGTGTGTGTGTGTGTGTGTGTGTGTGTACTCACCTATTTGTGGTTGCAGAAGTCGGTCCATAGCTTCTGGCCCGCCTCTTCACTGATCGCTGCTAGGTCCTCTCTCTCCCTGCTCCATCAGCTTCATCATACCTCGTCTTAAAACTATGTATGGTTCCTGCATCCACTACATCACTTTCCAGAGTATTCCAATTCCTGACAACTCTATGACTAAAGAAATACTTCCTAATATCTCTGACTCATCTGAGTCTTCAACTTCCAATTGTGACCCATTATTTATGTGTCCCCTCTCTGGAACATCCTGTCTCTGTCCACACTGTCAATTCCTTGCAGTATTTTGTATGTCGTTATCATGTCTCCCCTAACCCTCCTGTCCTCCAGTGTCGTCAGGCCGATTTCCATCAATCTTTATCCGTAGGACAATTCCCTTAGCTCTGGGACTAGTCTTGTTGCAAACCTTTGCACTTTCTCTAATTTCTTGACGTGCTTGACCAGGTGTGGGTTTCAAACTGGTGCTGCATACTTCAGTATGGGCCTGACGTATATGGTGTACAGTGTCTTGAACGATTCCTTACTAAGGTATCGGAACGCTTTTCTCAGGTTTGCCAGGCGCCCATATGCTGCACCAGTTATCTGGTTGATGTGCGTTTCAGATGTTTTCGGTATTATACTCACCCCAAGATCCTTTATCTTGAGTGAGGTTTGCAGTCTTTGGCCACCTAGCCTATACTCTGCCTGCGGTCTTCTTTGCCCTTCCCCGATCTTCATGACTTTGTATTTGGCGGGGTTAAATTCGAGGAGCCAGTTGCTGGACCAACCTTGCAGCCTGTCCACGTCTCTTTGTAGTCCTGCCTGATCCTCATCCGATTTAAGTCTCCTCATTAACTTCACATCATCTGTAAACAGGGACACTTCTGAGTCTATTCCTTCCGTCATGTCATTCACATATACCAAAAATAGCACTGGTCCTAGGACTGACCCCTGTGGAACCCCGTTCGCAAAATGCGCCTACTCTGACACCTCGTCACGTACAATGACTCGTTGTTGCCTCCCTGCCAGGTATTCTCTGATTCATTGCAGTGCCCTTCCTGTCATGCGTGCCTAATCCTCTAGCTTTTGCGCTAATCTCTTGTGAGGAACTGTGTCGAAGTCCTTCTTGAAGTCCAAAAAAAATGCAATTTACCTATCCCCTCTCTCTCTCGTGTCCTGCTTCCGCTACCTTGTCATAAAAATCCAGTAGGTTTGTGACACAGGATTTCCCTTCCCTGAATCAGTGCTGGTTGTCGTTTATAAGCTTGTTCCATTCTAGGTGCTCCACCACTCTAATCCTAATAATCTTCTCCATGGCTTTGCATACTATACACGTTAGTGACACTGGTCTGTAGTTTAGTGCCTCGTGTCTGTCTCCTTTATTAAAAATTGGGACTACATTTGCAGTCTTCCATTCCTCAGGTAGTTGCCCAGTTTCAGTGGATGTGTTGAAAATTGTTGTTAGTGGCACACACAGCGTCTATGCTCCCTCTCAAATGACCCACGGAGAGATGTTGTCCAGTCCCACCCCCTTTGAGGTATCATGTTCACTTAGCAGCTTCTTCATTTCCTCCTCGGTTGTCTGTATTTCATCCAGCACTTGTTGGTATATCCCTTGTTGGCGTATTAACCTATTTTGACATCCCAGAGTCCTTTCTGTCTCCCCTGTAAATACTTCATTAAATCTCACGTTGAGCGTCTCTCTCATACTTTCCTGGGTCCTTTGTCTTCTGTGCTTTTTCCATTCTCTAGCACACTTAGTTTTTGACTCCCTACACCTTTGGGTAAACCAAGGGCTCGTTCTGGTCTTCCCATTATTTCTGTTGCCCTTGGGAACAAACCTCTCCTCTGCCTCTTTGTATGCGTGTGTGTGTGTGTGTGTGTGTGAGTGTGAGAGTGTGTGTGTGGTGTGTGAGTGTGTGAAGTGTGAGAGTGTGTGTAGTGTGCGAGTGTGTGTGTGTAGTGTGCGAGTGTGTATTTTGTTGTTGTGTAGTCCATCATTTCGTTTACTGATTTTCCTACCAATTCTCTTTCACACTGAACCTCCTGCAGGAAGTTCCTCATGCCTGTGTAGTCGCCTCTTTTGTAATTTGACTTTTCACATCCTACTCCTGTTACCCTCTCCACTTGTAACTCTACTATGTATTCAGAGCTCAGAACCACGTGATCACTAGCTCCGAGGGGCCTTTCATATGTGATGTTCTCGATGTCCGAGCTACTCATGGTGAATATGGAGTCCAGTCTTACTGGTTCATCCTCACCTCTCTCTCTGGTAGTGTCCCTAACATGTTGATGCATGAGGTTTTCCAGTACCACATTCCATGTTTGGGGACCCCCACGTGGCTCCAGGTTGTGTGTGTGTGTGTGTTTGGACTCACCTGAACAGGTTAGCCACAATGTCATCACGGGTAAAGGAATGAAAGTGCTCTTGGAGGAGAGTAAAGGTTGGTCAATCTTCCATCAGGAAGTCAAGATATCCTCATCTACATGAACTCGACTATGTATATTTGTGAGAATTATTATGATTATTATTATTATTATATTTAGGTGGAAGCGCTAAACCCGTAGAAGTAATACAGTGCCTGGAAATAATCAGGTTTGATCCAAGGAATGGGAGGATAGGTCCCAATCCTTGCAGCAAAAGCCCCCTCACCGGCATCAAGGAATTCTGCACAATCCAATATTAATCCCAACCTTTTCTAAATAGCATATTCTAGTGTTGAAAGTTTCAAGCCGATCCGAATAGGCGTTCTCTAGCTATTGTGCAGAAAACGATTTTGGGAAAGTTGTATTTGAAAGTGATCAGAACGTTCATACAAATGACAAAAGTCGTATGAACTATTTCCTAGTTACAATAAACCAGTATTTAAATTTGATGGCAGCTTCTTGAGGCGTTGAAGTCTGAAGTCAAAATCAGGGAGGAACGAAAAGAAATTCAAGGCAATCAGTTAAAGGTATTCCCTCGAGGATACCTAACAAATATTCCCTCGAGGATACCTAACAAATATTCCCTCGAGGATACCTAACAAATATTCCCTCGAGGATACCTAACAAATATTCCCTCGAGGATACCTAACAAATATTCCCTCGAGGATACCTAACAAATATTCCTCGAGGATACCTAACAAATATTCCTCGAGGATACCTAACAAATATTCCTCGAGGATACCTAACAAATATTCCCTCGAGGATACCTAACAAATATTCCCTCGAGGATACCTAACAAATATTACCTCGAGGATACCTAACAAATATTCCTTCGAGGATACCTAACAAATATTCCTTCTAGGATACCTAACAAATATTCCTTCGAGGATACCTAACAAATATTCCTTCGAGGATACCTAACAAATATTCCTTCGAGGATACCTAACAAATATTCCTTCGAGGATACCTAACAAATATTCCCTCGAGGATACCTAACAAATATTCCCTCGAGGATACCTAACAAATATTCCCTCGAGGATACCTAACAAATATTCCTTCGAAGATACCTAACAAATATTCCTTCGAGGATACCTAACAAATATTCCTTCGAGGATACCTAACAAATATTCCTTCAAGGATACCTAACAAATATTCCCTAGAGGATACCTAACAAATATTCCCTCGAGGATACCTAACAAATATTCCTTCGAGGATACCTAACAAATATTCCTTCGAGGATACCTAACAAATATTCCTTCGAGGATACCTAACAAATATTCCTTCGAGGATACCTAACAAATATTCCTTCGAGTATACCTAACAAATATTCCTTCGAGGATACCTAACAAATATTCCTTCGAGGATACCTAACAAATATTCCTTCGAGGATACCTAACAAATATTCCTTCGAGGATACCTAACAAATATTCCTTCGAGGATACCTAACAAATATTTCTTCGAGGATACCTAACAAATATTCCTTCGAGGATACCTAACAAATATTTCTTCGAGGATACCTAACAAATATTCCCTCAAGGATACCTAACAAATATTTCTTCGAGGATACCTAACAAATATTCCTTCGAGGATACCTAACAAATATTTCTTCGAGGATACCTAACAAATATTCCCTCGAGGATACCTAACAAATATTCCGTGCAACATGAAGTTCACTTCAGTTTTTTCATCCAGTACGAAGGTGATAAAACGCCCGTGAAAAGAAAGGAAAGTTTTTTAAAATACATCACTTTGAATATTTTCTCTTCTGGAATAACAGACAACCGACATATACTCCTCTCAATATTACACACACACACAATATATATATATATATATATATATATATATATATATATATATATATATATATATATATATATATATATATATATATATATATATATATATATATTCCTTAAACGTGTTTTTAATAAAATGTGGCTTACACTGCCATAATCACAGGACTTATGTTGCTGTCACTCATACCATCTTTGTCATCCACAGGGGGAGCTGAAGGCGCTCAACAATGGCCAAAGCAAGATTGATCCCTGGAGTCTCCATTGACCTGACCTGACCTCTCGTGATGCCTGGTATAATTCTCCTGTACCACCTGACCGTCCTCATTCTGCCAATCGACGTGGCTCTTGGCACCACCTCCACGCCCACCAAGCCCAGTCTTGGAGTCACTGATGCCCATCACGGAAAGCTGCATGTGACTGCTCTAAACAACTTGATTTCAAGAAATGGGTCAAGTGTCGAACTGAAAGACCAAGATTTATGGAAGCAGGATGATGGGGGTGAAAGATCCCTACCTAATCTAACTTCTGCTACCGGTCTGTACGATGCTAGAAGACTGGGAGTCGTCGATCCTGATCGTAGCGAACAGCATTCCAGTGACGGGAATATAAGCCACATGAGCAGGAAAGGATCAACATGTTGCACCAGGAGTGTAGAAGACAGTGTAACTTCCATTGAAATGAAAATATTTGATAATTTAAACACCGCCACTAATGTTTATAGTAACATTTCACTTCTTGTAGAAAACGAGGTATTCAACGAGAGCAGCTCTGGTATAACATCAGAGAGTGAGGGAGCTATCGGAATGTCTTGTGGGGACCTCATAGTGGTACCGCCTGCGTGGAGATCGGTAATCAGGGACCGGGAGCTATTGTGTGTGGTCAATCATCACTGGCTGCAGTTCGAGCCTCCCTCGCACGTCAGCCACACAGTGTTGGCGTCCGTCTACAGTGTGTTGATGGTGATCGGCTTCGTGGGTAATGGTCTAGTTATTTACCTCTTTTTCAGGTGAGTGTCAATATAGTTATTGAAACCTAAGAGTATTTATTTTCTCAGGTGAGTTTGCCATAGTGGCTGATGAACATATTAGGCGTTTACTGTAAATATTCTGGTTCACGAACTCAAATTAAGTTATAATAAATAACTGTTGAAGCCACAATGAACGGCTCACAAACGAAACACCCGGGTTCAACAAATTGTAAGGTAAACTTATGGTTATTGTTATTCTGAAGAACCTTGTCACATCTTTAGCAAAAGAGAACATTTATTATTTCTTTAAAACAATTTAATATTAAAGATATTAAGTTACTAATTTTGTCAGGTTATTATCTCCTGATTATGATTTACAAGAAATCTAGTAAAATGATTTTTTGTCCTAAAGAAAGTCAGAGTTGTCTATAATAGAACTCACTGTTATAAGGATTTTTCCTCTCGCTTCTATAGTGTACTTAGCCAGACACAGGAATTTTCATTTTTTAACAATATATATATAAAATTAAAAAGCGTAGACTTTAGCGTGGCTTTCTAAGGAAACTATTGAACGTTCCCGCTCTTAACGTTGTTACTGGACGTGTTTTAACCAGTAATTAGGAAAGTTGGGGCCAGAGACTGGGTATTACACCAAGTTGATTTTTACATAAATGATTTTTTTTACATGGACCGTAACAGGAACAAATTACTCATTCACAGCCGAGACATTTGTACATGCGATAAAGAAAAACATTTATTCAGCCAAACAGATGGGCAGACTTCATACAGAAGACTAACACGCAAAGTAGTGTTTCATTTCTAATTAAGAAAAGCAAATATATTTTAATAGCAGTATTGTTACAGTAGTAGCGGGTTAGATTATATATATATATATTTTTTTATTATATTAACAATCATTACTGGCCGATTCCCACCAAGGCAGGGTGGCCCGAAAAAGAAAAACTTTCATCATCATTCACTCCATCACTGTCTTGCCAGAAGGGTGCTTTACACTACAGTTATAAAACTGCAACATTAACACCCCTCCTTCAGAGTGCCGGCACTGTACTTCCCATCTCCAGAACTCAAGTCCGGCCTGCCGGTTTCCTGAATCCCTTCATAAATGTTACTTTGCTCACACTCCAACAGCACGTCAAGTATTAAAACCATATGCCTCCATTCACTCCTATCAAATACGCTCACATGCTTGCTGGAAGTCCAAGCCCTCGCACACAAAACTTCCTTTACCCTCCCTCCAACCTTTCCTAGGCCGACCCCTACCCCGCCTTCCCTCCACTACAGATTTATACACTCTCGAAGTCACTCTGTCTCGTTCCATTCTCTCTACATGTCCAAACCACCTCAACAACCCTCCTCAGCTCTCTGGACAATCGTTTTGGTGATCCCGCACCTCCTCCTAATTTCCAAACTCCGAATTCTCTGCATTATATTCACACCACACATTGACCTCAGACATGACATCTCCACTGCCTCCAGCCTTCTCCTCGTTGCAACATTCATCACCCATGCTTCACACCCATATAAGAGCGTTGGTATAACTATACTCTCATACATTCCTCTCTTTACTTCCATGGACAAGGTTCTTTGTCTCCACAGACTCGAAGTGCTCCACTCACCCTTTTCCCTCATCAATTCTATGATTCACCTCATCCTTCATAGACCCATCCGCCGACATGTCCACTCCCAAATATCTGAATACATTCACCTCCTCCATACTCTCTCCCTCCAATCTGATATCCAATCTTTCGTCACCTATTCTTTTTGTTATCCTCATCACCTTACTCTTTCCTATATTCACTTTCAATTTTCTTCTTTACACACCCTACCAAATTCATCCACCAACCTCTGCAGCTTCTCTTCAGAATCTCCCAAAAGCACAGTGTCATCAGCAAAAAGCAACTGTGACAACTCCCACTTTGTATTTGCTTCTTTATCTTTTAGCCCAACACCTCTTGCCAAGACCCTCGCATTCACTTCTCTTACAACCCCATCTATAAATATATTGAACAACCACGGTGACATCACACATCCTTGTCTAAGGCCCACTTTTTCTGGGAAATAGTCCCTTCCCTCCTACACACTCTAACCTGAGCCTCACTATCCTCATAAAAACTCTTCACTGCTTTCAGTAACCTTCCTCCTATTCCATACACCTGCAACATCTGCCACATTGCCCCCCTATCTACCCTATTATACGCCTTTTCCAAATCCATAAATGCCACAAAAACATCTTTACCCTTATCCAAATACTGTTCACCTATATGTTTCACTGTAAACACTTGGTCTACACACCCCCTACCTTTCCTAAAGCCCCTTGTTCATCTGCTATCCTGCTTTCTGTTTTACTCTTAATTCTTTCAATAATAACTCTACCATACACTTTACCAGGTACACTCAACAGACTTATTCCCTATAATTTTTGCACTCTCTTTTGTCCCCTTTGCCTTTATACAAAGGAACAATACACGCTCTCTGCCAATCCCTAGGTACCTTACCCTCTTCCATACATTTATTAAATAATAGCACCAACCACTCCAAAATTATATCCCCACCTGCTTTTAACATTTCTATCTTTATCCCATCAATCCCAGCTGCCTTACCCCCTTTCATTCTACCCACTGCCTCACGAACTTCCCCTACACCCACAACTGGCTCTTCCACACTCCTACAAGATGTTATTCCTCCTTGCCCTACACACGAAATCACAGCTTCCCTGTCTTCATCAACATTTAACAAATCCTCAAAATATTCTCTCCATCTTCCCGATACCTCTAACTCTCCATTTAATAACTCTCCTCTCCTATTTTTAACTGTCAAATCCATTTGTTCTCTAGGCTTCCTCAACTTATTAATCTCATTCCAAAACTTTTTCTTATTTTCAACAAAATTTGCTGATAACATCTCACCCACTCTCTCATCTGCTCTCTTTTACATTGCTTCACCACTCTTTTAACCTCTCTTTTTCTCTCCATATACTCTTCCCTCCTTGCATCACTTCTACTTTGTAAAAACTTCTCATATGCTAACTTTTTCTCCCTTACTACTCTCTTTACATCATCATTCCACCAATCGCTCCTCTTCCCTCCGCACCCACTCGCCTGTAACCACAAACTTCTGCTGAACACTCTAACACTACATTTTTAAATCTACCCCATACATTTTCGACCCCATTGCCTACACTCTCACTAGCCCATCTATCCTCCAATAGTTGTTTATATCTTACCCTAACTGCCTCCTCTTTTAGTTTATAAACCTTCACCTCTCTTTTACTTACTGATTCTATTTTCCTTGTATCCCATCTACCTTTTACTCCCATTGTAGCTATAACTAAAAGTGATCTGATATATCTGTAGCCCCTCTATAAACATGTACATCCTGAAGTCTACTCAACAGTCTTTTATCTACCAATACATAGTCCAACAAACTACTGTCATTACGCCCTACATCATATCTTGTATACTTATTTATCCTCTTTTTCTTAAAATATGTATTACCTATAACTAAACCCTTTCTATACAAAGTTCAATCAAAGGGCTCCCATTATCATTTACACCTGGCACCCCAAACTTACCTACCACACCCTCTCTGCATGTTTCTCCCACTTTAGCATTTAGGTCCCCTACCACAATTACTCTCTCATTTGGTTCAAAAGTTCCTATACATTCGCTTAACATCTCCCAAAATCTCTCTCTCTCCTCTACCTCCTCTCTTCTCCAGGTGCATACACGCTTATTATGACCCACTTTTCGCATCCGACCCTTATTTTAATCCACATAATCCTTGAATTTACACATTTATATTCCCTCTTTTCCTTCCATAACTGATCCTTCAACATTATTGCTACCCCTTCCTTAGCTCTATATATATATATATATATATATATATATATATATATATATATATATATATATATATATATATATATTGCTTCTCTCAAGGACACGTGCCAGAGCTAAACTGGGTCGTCTATATGATAAGTAAATGAAAAATCTTGCAATGTAAGAAGAGGACAAGAAGCATTTCACAGGGAATGACTTTTTACACAGTCCTCTGAAACAGCATACTATGAGGTGGCCTTTGCTCAGCCGTGACTTACTAAACAGGCATACTATGAGGTGACCTTTGCTCAGCCGTGACTTACTAAACAGATTACTGAGATTGTCATCAAAACATCAGGGAGGATTAACCCGAGGATAAAATCCTTTACAATTAGTCAATATGACATATAAGAAACACCATAAGGATGCCATGTCGACCTAAGGATTTCCTTAGGTCGACATGGCAGAGAAAAGACAACAGACGTCGAGCTCTCCCTTGAGTGACTGAGTATAAACACAGTTGAATCCAGACAACCGAATTTGCGTGTCTCCTTATCTACAGAAATTATCACTTGTGACTCAGTGAACTGCAATGATGGAGTGACCATAGTTATTATACGTCACTAAGATTACTGGGCACACATTGATACAAGTGAAACTGTAACGTAAAAAAAGAGCGAGATAGGTACATTGCAGCAGCGAAAAGGTCATCAGTTTTGAATAATACGGTGGACTTGGCGCTATACCTGAAACATGATCTTGTACCACAAACCTCCATGATGTCGGCTTCACGAGACAGCCCACAAAGCCTCTTTGCTCTTCCCATTGTCGTTGATTCGGTTGATTAACCACAGTGTCTCACTTGCGTCTTCGAGGGAGGTTATCTTCACCGTGTGGCTCCGACCAGCGACCTGCACACAACACTAACATTGTTATATACACCACATGCAGAGCCACTATAGATCAAACACAACATGAGTATTCCGTAGGTGTCTAGATCACAAAATCCAAAGAGCAGAAAATGTTAGCGAAATGAATATTTGCTGACATTTATATCAGTAATTTAGTGATACTCCCGCAGGAAAATGTCCTTGAAATTATTATTTCACACTGTCTTACTTTCAACACGGTTTTACTATCAAGAATCAGTGGAATACTTCTGCTTCCTAACACTAAAAATATTCAGAGAAGTGAAAACCAGGAAAATGTCGAGGTGATATGTATTGTGAAGCATACATGGGATTTGTATAGACTGATCCTGGGTTAAGTGCCCATCAAACTTTACACTTAAACCAAAAATTTTTGCTCTTTACAAGTCATTAACCTGTAGATGCCAGATTATTTAGTTTGACTTTGTTTTGATGTATGTCTGAACGAACTACATTTGTCTTGGCTTCCTCTGCTTGACTCGATCATTTTTCTCAGTGCAACATGCTAATTCTTGCAATTTTAATCTTCGCTAATTAAGAAAATACACAGCAAAATAATCCACTGACTCAGTAGCATTTCACTGACCTCATGGAATAAATCAGCAAACCCAAAGGGTCCGGAATCGTTGGTTTAATTATTTTGCTTCCATTCTTCAGTCTTTAATCCTTCTTTATTTTTTTTTGTCAGGTGATCATTCCTTGTGCCTATTATATCTAGACTGATTTTTTTTGTGCATCCAAAGATTATTACTGTTTTATCCCTTTCTACCTAATGGTTATCATTTTTTTACTTCTAATCTTCTGCTATTATTATTATTATTATTATTATTATTATTATTATTATTATTATTATTATTATTATTATTATTATTATTCCTAGTTGTGTTTATCTACTTCCAGTCATTTTGCCAGTTATGAATTTTTTTTTCTTTTCTTACTTAAATTATTAATCAATACTTAATTTAACCCAAAACTTCATCCAAATTTAGTATCCACTTCTTAATGTTCGTTTATAATATATATATATATATATATATATATATATATATATATATATATATATATATATATATATATAAATATATATATATATATATATATATATATATATTTCTGAATTCCTCTTGTCAATCAACTCTATGCTATTTAGAATTCCCTCCTCCACTTCTTTAATTTATATTAGTTCTACTTTTAATACATAATTCTGTTTCCAGATATTTCCATACATGTTCCTTTTACTCTATTTCATTACCCAAATCTGCCCTTTTTTAATCACATCTTTTGATTCTTCTTCCTGAAGACGCAGCCTCACCACACGTCCACAATATATTAAAATTGTTTATAAGTACAACGCTGTATTTGCACACTCCACCCATAATGGATAGGTAGAACCGGCATTAGAACTAGGAAGAGACAGACAGAACAGGAGGAAAGGTAGGAAGATAGGGCCGAGTAGAGGATGCGAGGGAATGGAGGCGGGGAACAGAGCAAGACAAGCTAGAGGCGCTAAAGTAAGGCTGTGTGTTGACAAGTAGTGCAAGAAGACACTAATAACAAATGGAGACATTTTTATTATAACGATGTTGCACCTACAAGAGCTTTTATTAAGTACCTGTCGGTGATACCTCGTAATATTTGAAGATCTTTCGCTATGTGGTTTTTTAAACCACGTGTAAAGGAGGTAGACAGAGGGTTTGGGAAAGGAGGTAAAAAATGTGGAGAGAGAGAGGTAAGAAAGGTTTGGAGGGTGATTAAGGATGGGTGGATGGTGGTGGATGCAGAAAGAGCGACATGACTGGGAGAAGAGTTGGAAGGTTACCAGGTGGAGGAGAGAATAGAAGGAATAGGTACATAGAATGTGGGGTTCATATCTTTTTCTTAGCGGCACGTGTCTCAATTGTTATTTTCTACTCTCTTCTCAGCCCTCTTCTCGGCTCTTTTCTCAGCCCTCTTCTCAGCTTTTTTCTCTAAGACTTTTTTTTTTCACTTCCGAGCTTGTGAATAAATATTTTGAGGTGGGATAGTTTGTAAACTTTTCGTATCCTGATGAGAATCTGCTATTTCTTTTTCCTGTTTCTCTCACTGGTAATTTTCCAAAACTTCTTCAAAATTCTTCATATTATTGCTTCTGCATTCATCTCTGGCAATGCTGTACACATCTTCAATTCTTAACAATATCACAACCTTTTTTCCTGTCCAGGATTTGCCTGACTCACTGTACCGGCTACAGTGGCGTTGCTGCTTCCGTTTCTGCTACGTGCATATCTATCTTGTATATCTGAACATGTTTTTAAACTGTTTTCTTTCGGTCTCCCGTTCCCTGTGTCTGTTCCTCTCTCTTTGTTGGAGCTTGTTCTCTCTTTGTTGTTGTCTCACTCATTATCGTATTTCTCTTTTCTTTTGATTTAATCCTTTATAGAATTTAACTCATGATTTAATTTTATATCTCCTGCATATATTCATTTAATTTCCTTCTGTATTTATTGTGTCCCCTTTCAATTTAAATTATCTTCTCTTTCAGTAATGTTCAATTATCATTTCTTTCACTTCCCGTCTTAGACTTCTCCAATTCTCATATCGCCTCTTCCATTAGATATGTGTGTCTTGTCTATCCTCTTCACATTCCTCTTGTCACCTTAGAGCTGTCAAGCTAACACTTCCCGTCCCTCTCCCTATCACTCTTAATCTCATCATGCTTCTAGTTTCTCTACCCTCCCTCACGTTTCCTAGTTGGATCCTCCATCAGACTTTATGGGAGCAATGGGATCCCAAAGCAGTCAATGGGGATCTTCCACAAAACTGCACTCAGTTTACCTCCCCACACAATAGCTACTGCTCTCCATTACTTGCTGCTGTAATCCTGCTCCATGTCAATTTATCCACTTAGCCACACTCTGACATCCTAAGAGTTTTGAGAGTAGATCTAAATGGTGTGCTGCCGACGTGAGTAAAGGAAAGACGCGTTGCAGAACAAAGTCTTCTGTGTTGAACATTATCTAGCTTGTTCTCAAGTTTTGAGATTCCCCCAAGCCTCTGTTTCTTTACTGGCTTCCTCTTAGTGCAGACGGCGTACTTAGTCTTTTGCCATTTATTGTATTAGTCACTCCTAACCATATAGCAGCACACCATGATACTAAGATCTATACGATAGCTCGTTAAAAAAATAGTGTTAATTTTAATGTTTGGACTCGTATCTGTGTCTAATAAAGATCCTTCACAATAAAATATTTTGCCCAAGTCATCTATCTGCAAGGTAAACTTGTCAGTTATTGGACTCATCTTCTTGTCTCATCGTTTAGAATATCTACAGTAATACAGCTCGATAAGACATGAAGATATAGGGTAAATGTGGTCGAAGTTGCTGCTTGCTACAACCCAAACTTTCGCGTTAATGTAAGAACAGTGAGAATGATATAAATATTATATATTAATCCAATAACCTATGTAAATATTTGTTAAGGACAACCTAACCTTTTGATGCTCTAAGATTAGTTATCATACTATGAGAGGAGCTTAGCGTTCTCAGTGACAGGATAACTTAACACTGACTGGTATAATAACGATGGGAAATAAGCATTATAGTCACGTGGACAGTTCGGGGTCACCTCTAAATGTCCCACAAAATTATTCAGTGATATTAATTCTAATAACTTGCAAGTCCCTTCAACTTTCAAGGAACCTTGATGCCGGTGAAGGGCTCTTGATCCAAGAAATTAAGAGATGCCTTTCTCTTCCTCGAATCGAATCTGAACACCTACCATTCGCAGACATAAGAATATAAGGAGGAACACTGCAGCAGACCTACTGGCCCATACTAGGCAAGTCTTTCTCAAACCCAAACCCACTAACAAAAATATTTGCCCAACCCATTATCAATGTTACCCGAGGAATAAACTTTCATAACCTTATTCATACCCTTATTACCTTCATGACCCCCTCCAGGTTTAGCGCTTATCCATGAATATATTAAATATATTCACACTCCAATATCAGTCCGAACGTTCTTCTAAGTGTTCATTGTTTATCGCATGGAACTCAAAATCACAAAAATCTATGAAGCTGACAAAAAGTAGCTTGTCCATCACAATAACAACGTAAATTCTTTTACAAGATAACATAAGCTAACTTTCAAGAATTTTAAGACCATCGGGCAAGTCATTCTGAAGCAATGAACGACAGCCTTTGTGGATGTCTGACACAGTGAATGGAGTGATAGAGGATGTCTGACACAGTGAATGGAGTGATGGTGGATGTCTGACACAGTGAATGGAGTGATGGTGGATGTCTGACACAGTGAATGGAGTGATGGTGGATGTCTGACACAGTGAATGGAGTGATGGTGGATGTCTGACACAGTGAATGGAGTGATGGAGGATGTCTGACACAGTGAATGGAGTGATGGAGGATGTCTGACACTGTGAATGGAGTGATGGAGGATATCTGACACAGTGAATGGAGTGATAGAGGATGTCTGACACAGTGAATGGAGTGATGGTGGATGTCTGACACAGTGAATGGAGTGATGGTGGATGTCTGACACAGTGAATGGAGTGATGGTGGATGTCTGAACAGTAAATGGAGTGATGGTGGATGTCTGAACAGTGAATGGAGTGATGGTGGATGTCTGACACAGTGAATGGAGTGATGGTGGATGTCTGACACAGTGAATGGAGTGATGGAGGATGTCTGACACAGTGAATGGAGTGATGGTGGATGTCTGACACAGTGAATGGAGTGATGGTGGATATCTGACACAGTGAATGGAGTGATGGTGGATGTCTGACACAGTGAATGGAGTGATGGTAATGTCTGACACAGTAATGGAGTGATGGTGGATGTCTGACACAGTGAATGGAGTGATGGGGATGTCTGACACAGTGAATGGAGTGATGGAGGATGTCTGACACAGTGAATGGAGTGATGGAGGATGTCTGACACTGAGAATGGAGTGATGGAGGATATCTGACACAGTGAATGGAGTGATGAGGATGTCTGACACAGTGAATAGAGTGATAGTGGATGTCTGACACAGTGAATGGAGTGATGGTGGATGTCTGACACAGTGAATGGAGTGATGGGGATGTCTGACACAGTAAATGGAGTGATGGTGGATGTCTGACACAGTGAATGGAGTGATGGGGATGTCTGACACAGTGAATGGAGTGATGGGATGTCTGACACAGTGAATGGAGTGATGGAGGATGTCTGACACAGTGAATGGAGTGATGGTGGATGTCTGACACAGTGAATGGAGTGATGTGGATATCTGACACAGTGAATGGAGTGATGGTGGATGTCTGACACAGTGAATGGAGTGATGATAATGTCTGACACAGTAAATGGAGTGATGGTGGATGTCTGACACAGTGAATGGAGTGATGGTGGATGTCTGACACAGTGAATGGAGTGATGGTGGATGTCTGACACAGTGAATGGAGTGATGGAGGATATCTGACACAGTGAATGGAGTGATGGAGGATGTCTGACACTGTGAATGGAGTGATGGTGGATGTCTGACACAGTGAATGGAGTGATGGTGGATGTCTGACACAGTGAATGGAGTGATGGTGGATGTCTGACAGTGAATGGAGTGATGGTGGATGTCTGACACAGTGAATGGAGTGATGGTGGATGTCTGACACAGTGAATGGAGTGATGGAGGATATCTGACACAGTGAATGGAGTGATGGAGGATGTTTGACACTGTGAATGGAGTGATGGTGGATGTCTGACACAGTGAATGGAGTGATGGTGGATGTCTGACACAGTGAATGGAGTGATGGTGGATGTCTGACAGTGAATGGACTGATGGTGGATGTCTGACACAGTGAATGGAGTGATGGTGGATATCTGACACAGTGAATGGAGTGATGGAGGATGTCTGACACAGTGAATGGAGTGATGGAGGATGTCTGACACAGTGAATGGAGTGATGGTGGATGTCTGACACAGTGAATGGAGTGATGGTGGATGTCTGACACAGTGAATGATGAGAGGATGTCTGACACAGTGAATGGAGTGATGGTGGATGTCTGACACAGTGAATGGAGTGATGGTGGATGTCTGACACAGTGAATGGAGTGATGGTGGATGTCTGACACAGTGAATGGATTGATGATATATGTCTGACACAGTGAATGGAGTGATGGAGGATGTCTGACACAGTGAATGGAGTGATGGTGGATGTCTGACACAGTGAATGGAGTGATGGAGGATGTCTGACACAGTGAATGGAGTGATGGTGGATGTCTGACAGTGAATGGAGTGATGGTGGATGTCTGACACAGTGAATGGAGTGATGGAGGATGTCTGACACAGTGAATGGAGTGATGGTGGATGTCTGACACAGTGAATGGAGTGATGGTGGATATCTGACACAGTGAATGGAGTGATGGTGGATGTCTGACACAGTGAATGGAGTGATGATATATGTCTGACACAGTAAATGGAGTGATGGTGGATATCTGACACTGTGAATGGAGTGATGGAGGATGTCTGACACAGTGAATGGAGTGATGGAGGATGTCTGACACAGTGAATGGAGTGATGGTGGATGTCTGACACAGTGAATGGAGTGATGGAGGATGTCTGACACAGTGAATGGAGTGATGGTGGATGTCTGACACAGTGAATGGAGTGATGGTGGATGTCTGACACAGTGAATGGAGTGATAGAGGATGTCTGACACAGTGAATGGAGTGATGGTGGATGTCTGACACAGTGAATGGAGTGATGGTGGATGTCTGACACAGTGAATGGAGTGATGGTGGATGTCTGACACAGTGAATGGAGTGATGGAGGATGTCTGACACAGTGAATGGAGTGATGGAGGATGTCTGACACTGTGAATGGAGTGATGGAGGATATCTGACACAGTGAATGGAGTGATAGAGGATGTCTGACACAGTGAATGGAGTGATGGTGGATGTCTGACACAGTGAATGGAGGATGGGATGTTGACGAATGGGATGGTGATGTCTGACACGTATGAGGATGATGCTGACACAGGAATGAGTGATGTGATGTCTGACATGAATGTGGTGTGTCTGACACAGTGAATGGATGGGGATCACACAGTGAATGGAGATGGGATGTCTGACACATGAAGGGTGATGGGATTCTGACACAGGAATGGAGGATGTCTACAGGAATGGATGATGTCTGACACAGATGGGGATGGATGTCTGACAGTGAAGGAGTGATGGTGGATGTCTGACACAGTGAATGGAGGATGGATGTCTGACACAGTGAATGGAGGATGGGGATTCTGACACTGAATGGAGATGAATTTGACACAGTGAATGGAGTGATGGGATGTCTGACACAGGAATGAGGATGTGATTCTGCACATGAATGGAGGATGGGGATGTCTGACAGTGAATGGAGGATGGTGATGTCTGACAGTAATGAGGATGGGATGTCTGACACAGTGAATGGAGATGGGAGCTGAACAGAATGGAGGATGGGATGTCACACAGTAATGGAGGATGGGATGTCTGACAGTGAATGGAGTGATGGTGATGTCTGACAGTGAATGGAGGATAAATTCTGACAGTAATGGAGGAGGTGGATTCTGACACGTGAATGGAGTGATGATGTCTGCAGTAATGGGGATGGGATGTCTGACACATGAATGAGGATGGTGGATGTCTGACACAGTGAATGGAGGATGGGGATGTCTGACAGTGAATGAGGATGGGGATGTCTGACACAGTGAATGGAGGATGGGGATGTTTGACACGTGAATGGAGGATGGGGATGTCTGACACAGTGAATGAGGATGGGGATGTCTGACACAGTGAATGGAGGATGGTGGATGTCTGACAGTGAATGGAGATGGATGTCTGACACAGTGAATGGAGTGATGGGGATTCTGACACAGTGAATGGAGTGATGGAGGATTCTGACACGTGAATGGAGTGATGGAGGATTCTGACACAGTGAATGGGTGATGGGGAGTCTGACAAGTGAATGGAGGATGGATGTCTGACACATGAATGGAGTGATGGGATGTCTGACACAGTGAATGGAGGATGGTGATGTCGACACAGTAATGGAGTGATGGTGAGTCTGACACAGTGAAGGAGTGATGGGGATGTCTGACACAGTGAATGGAGGATGGTGGATGTCTGACACAGTGAATGAGGATGGGGATGTCTGACACAGTGAATGGAGTGATGGTGGATTCTGACACAGTGAATGGAGTGATGGGGATGTCTGACACAGTGAATGGAGTGATGGATATGTCTGACACAGTAAATGGAGTGATGGTGGATGTCTGACACAGTGAATGGAGTGATGGTGGATGTCTGACACAGTGAATGGAGTGATGGTGGATGTCTGACACAGTGAATGGAGTGATGGAGGATGTCTGACACAGTGAATGGAGTGATGGAGGATGTTTGACACTGTGAATGGAGTGATGGTGGATGTCTGACACAGTGAATGGAGTGATGGTGGATGTCTGACACAGTGAATGGAGTGATGGTGGATGTCTGACAGTGAATGGACTGATGGTGGATGTCTGACACAGTGAATGGAGTGATGGTGATATCTGACACAGTGAATGGAGTGATGGAGGATGTCTGACACAGTGAATGGAGTGATGGAGGATGTCTGACACAGTGAATGGAGTGATGGTGGATGTCTGACACAGTGAATGGAGTGATGGTGGATGTCTGACACAGTGAATGGAGTGATGGAGGATGTCTGACACAGTGAATGGAGTGATGGTGGATGTCTGACACAGTGAATGGAGTGATGGTGGATGTCTGACACAGTGAATGGAGTGATAGAGGATGTCTGACACAGTGAATGGAGTGATGGTGGATGTCTGACACAGTGAATGGAGTGATGGTGGATGTCTGACACAGTGAATGGAGTGATGGTGGATGTCTGACACAGTGAATGGAGTGATGGAGGATGTCTGACACAGTGAATGGAGTGATGGAGGATGTCTGACACTGTGAATGGAGTGATGGAGGATATCTGACACAGTGAATGGAGTGATAGAGGATGTCTGACACAGTGAATGGAGTGATGGTGGATGTCTGACACAGTGAATGGAGTGATGGTGGATGTCTGACACAGTGAATGGAGTGATGGTGGATGTCTGACACAGTAAATGGAGTGATGGTGGATGTCTGACACAGTGAATGGAGTGATGGTGGATGTCTGACACAGTGAATGGAGTGATGGTGGATGTCTGACACAGTGAATGGAGTGATGGAGGATGTCTGACACAGTGAATGGAGTGATGGTGGATGTCTGACACAGTGAATGGAGTGATGGTGGATATCTGACACAGTGAATGGAGTGATGGTGGATGTCTGACACAGTGAATGGAGTGATGATATATGTCTGACACAGTAAATGGAGTGATGGTGGATGTCTGACACAGTGAATGGAGTGATGGTGGATGTCTGACACAGTGAATGGAGTGATGGAGGATGTCTGACACAGTGAATGGAGTGATGGAGGATGTCTGACACTGAGAATGGAGTGATGGAGGATATCTGACACAGTGAATGGAGTGATAGAGGATGTCTGACACAGTGAATAGAGTGATGGTGGATGTCTGACACAGTGAATGGAGTGATGGTGGATGTCTGACACAGTGAATGGAGTGATGGTGGATGTCTGACACAGTAAATGGAGTGATGGTGGATGTCTGACACAGTGAATGGAGTGATGGTGGATGTCTGACACAGTGAATGGAGTGATGGTGGATGTCTGACACAGTGAATGGAGTGATGGAGGATGTCTGACACAGTGAATGGAGTGATGGTGGATGTCTGACACAGTGAATGGAGTGATAATGGATATCTGACACAGTGAATGGAGTGACGGTGGATGTCTGACACAGTGAATGGAGTGATGATATATGTCTGACACAGTAAATGGAGTGATGGTGGATGTCTGACACAGTGAATGGAGTGATGGTGGATGTCTGACACAGTGAATGGAGTGATGGTGGATGTCTGACACAGTGAATGGAGTGATGGAGGATGTCTGACACAGTGAATGGAGTGATGGAGGATGTTTGACACTGTGAATGGAGTGATGGTGGATGTCTGACACAGTGAATGGAGTGATGGTGGATGTCTGACACAGTGAATGGAGTGATGGTGGATGTCTGACAGTGAATGGACTGATGGTGGATGTCTGACACAGTGAATGGAGTGATGGTGGATATCTGACACAGTGAATGGAGTGATGGAGGATGTCTGACACAGTGAATGGAGTGATGGAGGATGTCTGACACAGTGAATGGAGTGATGGTGGATGTCTGACACAGTGAATGGAGTGATGGTGGATGTCTGACACAGTGAATGGAGTGATAGAGGATGTCTGACACAGTGAATGGAGTGATGGTGGATGTCTGACACAGTGAATGGAGTGATGGTGGATGTCTGACACAGTGAATGGAGTGATGGTGGATGTCTGACACAGTGAATGGATTGATGATATATGTCTGACACAGTGAATGGAGTGATGGAGGATGTCTGACACAGTGAATGGAGTGATGGTGGATGTCTGACACAGTGAATGGAGTGATGGAGGATGTCTGACACAGTGAATGGAGTGATGGTGGATGTCTGACAGTGAATGGAGTGATGGTGGATGTCTGACACAGTGAATGGAGTGATGGAGGATGTCTGACACAGTGAATGGAGTGATGGTGGATGTCTGACACAGTGAATGGAGTGATGGTGGATATCTGACACAGTGAATGGAGTGATGGTGGATGTCTGACACAGTGAATGGAGTGATGATATATGTCTGACACAGTAAATGGAGTGATGGTGGATATCTGACACTGTGAATGGAGTGATGGAGGATGTCTGACACAGTGAATGGAGTGATGGAGGATGTCTGACACAGTGAATGGAGTGATGGTGGATGTCTGACACAGTGAATGGCGTGATGGTGGATGTTATATAAGGAGAATGGTGATAGATTAAGGCTGAAAGTGATGGATTATATGAGAGTAAGGGGATGGTTATAGGGGATATATAGGGGGATAGTGAAGGGGAATAACAGATAGAGGGGGAAAAGTGAATAGGATATTATATGGGTGGGGATGGTGATGGGGATGTCGAATGAGGTAATGTTGATGGGGATGAGAGATGTGTTGATGGTGATGCGGATGAGAGATGGATTGATGGTGATGGGGATGTGAGAGATGGTGTGATAGGATGAGGATGAGAGATGGGGTGGTGATGGTGATGAGAGATGGGGTGATGGTAATGAGAGATGGGGTGATGGGGATGAGAGATGGGGGTGATGGTGATGAGAGATGGGGTGATGGTAATGAGATTTGGGGTGATGGTGATGGGGATGAGAGATGGGGTGATGGTGGTGGGGTGTCGGTGAAGGGGAGTGCGATGGGGAAGGTGGGAGGGAAGGAGTGTGGGGGAGGGTGCTATCACAAAATACACATCTCCCCGACACGGCCAAGAGCCTCAAGTCTTCCTACACTTGACCTGTTCACAACATTCATATATTTTTACATTTTATACGAAAGGGATAATGAAAAGGACGTGATACACTGCCAGAGTTACCTCCCGAAGCAGGAGTCTTAAACATATTTAAATCGTATGGTCTTTAGGCTTTAGAAAACATATTTATAATTCTTGTCCTCGGTGTGGATTCTGTGGACGGTAGCAGCTAGGATATTGGCCACCCGATCGGATTAATTCTGACGAGGACACTAGTGTACTACAAGAGGATCTGATTAGAATGATGTAGTGTTCGGAGAAGTGGCAGATGCTGTCTAATGTAGACAAATGCAAAGTTATAAGCCTTGGAAAAGAAAATAACCATGACGCTTGTAAACTAAATAATGTAAACCATCATCACTCTGAATGCGAAAAAGATTTAGGAGTTCTGGTTAACAGTAATTTAAAGCCAAGACAACAGTGCGTAAGTGTTTGCCTAATGGACATAAATGTGCTGGAAAACGTATAGAGAAGAATGAAAATGTTGATTCCTTGTATCTGAAATCTTTCCATAGAGGACAGTCTGAGGGCACTGAATTTGGACTCTCTGGAAAGGCGTAGAATTAGGGGAGGGGTTACGATTGAGGTGCATAACTGGGAAACAGGAATAAATAAAGGGAATGTAAATAACGTGCTAAAAATATCTAACGAAGACAGGACTCGCAGCAATCGGTTCAAGTTGGAAAAATTTAGATTTGGAAAGGATACAGGAAAGCACTGGTTTGATAATAGAGTTGTGGATGAGTGAACCAAACTCCCGAGTACCGTCATTGAAGTTAAAACCTTGTGTAGCTTTAAGAATAAGATAGACAAGTACATGAGTAGGTGTGGGTGGGTGTGACTTGGGCCAGTAGATCTGCAACAGTGCTCCTTTCTCACACTGTGAATTATAGCAAGTTTATAATGCAACCAGTGAGAATCCTGTGAACGGCAGCACAAGCACATATGAATGCGCAAAAGACCTTGATGCTATGCCTATCTCAATTTCCCTCCCTCTCTTCCTCTCTCTCACTTTTTTCCCTTTCCCTTACCTCTTCGCTCCTTCCACATACTCTTTTTTATCCCTATTTCCCTGCTTCACACCTATCACTTTGTCTTTTACCTCTCTCGCTATTCTGTTAGTGATCTCCTATGCCGCCTCCATCGCTCCCACGCGCCTTTGTCAGTTCTTTCTACGTCAATAAATAACCCATTCTGGGAGAGCTATCTGACCACGATGGGAGAGAGAGAGAGAGAGAGAGAGAGAGAGAGAGAGAGAGAGAGAGAGAGAGAGAGAGAGAGAGAGAGAGAGAGAGAGAGAGAGAATGGTGAGATACCAATACTACAATGTAGAGAGAAACAATTGCGATGCGTCAAAGAACTGTCTCGTACCTCAACTATCACCCATAATTGGTTTAGCATTTTATTTTGAGAATAAAATGATTGCCCCCCCCCACCTTCCCACTCGCTCATCCAGCAGCCCACTCACCAGCCCACCTGCCGGATCACTGGCCCACCCACTCTAATCACACCAACACCCCCCACCCAGCCACCCCTTAACACATCCAAAACTCCATACACCCACCCATAGCCAACCCACCCTCGTACCTACATACCTACCTATTTATTGTCCAACCCCCCTAAAACCCATCCAAAACCCACCTAAAACCCACCCATTTGCTCTTACAAACACACTACCAAGCCAATAATGACACTCCTCAGGTTACACATGCTCCAAGATTTATCATAATATAAGAAAGCTTAGTGTTCAAGCCTACACCGAAATTACTATATATAAACACAAGAAACTTGACATACGATGCAGGATACCTCAATGAAAAGCAGGGCAGCGGTGGGTAGAGAGAACTCAGTAAGTGTAAAGGGACCACGACTCTTCAACACCCTCCCTTCATGCATAAGGGGAGAATTACTAACAAACCTCGAGCTGTCTTCAAGAGGGAACTCTGCAAATTCGTCAAAACAGTTCCTAATCTGCCGGGTTGTGGTGCATACGTTAGTCTGCGCTCTGGAGCATCAACAGTTTAAGTAGGGCACAAGTGCAACTAATGTGACATTTTATTGTGGCAACGTTTCGCTCTCCAGGAGCTTTATAAAATGTGTCATTTTTACCTAACATATTGTCGGTAATTCTACCAACATCAACAGTTTGATTGATCAGACTAAGAAAAAAACAGGAGGCCTAGTATAGGATTGGGCCACGGAGGCGATGACCTCCGGAAGTTATTCCGGAATAACAAATATTATATTTTTATAAGACCTTAGACAACACAGAAATGAATGACCGGGAACTCAGCGAGAAATGAACGTTCACGAATTGCTGCGAAACGGACCTTTGTAAAGTCATTTATGTTACCTTTGCAGTGTCAGTGTCTTGTGCTTTCTGATTTGTGTGTGTGTTGGGGAAAGGGCTTGAGGGTGAGATTTACGTGCTGGCGCAGTCGCTGGACCTGCACGTCTGGCCTCGTGTGTCCTGTCGTAACTATTCCTTCACTCCTGTCTCACAGAATTCCTTCCAGGCTTTTACTCTGCATTATTTTAAAAGCTCACTTTCATCTTCTAGTACTTTGCGTCTTGAGTCCTGTCAACCAGCTAAAACGTTATGTTATTGCATATTGCATATTACTTTATTTTATTGCATGTTTCTGCCTTCCTAATTTAACCAATGCTGTTTCTTGTTATTGTTTTCTTCACAGTTTTCCTTTCCTGGTCCCTGAAATTTTGACACTCCTGCAGCCCCATTCTACTAGGGTATTTTAAATATTTTTTTCGGCCTTTTTTTTTATTTTTATTTTTAAATCTAATTGTAAAATGTAGTTCTTTCTCAGATCTTCGTTGAATATTTTCATTTATTCGACTCCGTTGCTTAAATTTTCCATTTCTTTACGCACAAGGTTTTCAATTACGAAGGCTGAGCCATTTTCTCATTTTTAGGCAAATATTTTTCATTATTTCCTTTACAAATCCATTGAAAGTTGCTTAAACACTTTCTCTATATTGAATTTCTACTACTTTCATAGACAAAGTGTTGTATGTAATGACACTTACACTTTACGATATGTAAAGTGTAAGTGTCTCCTTGATAGCCTCGTCTTCGGTCGTACGTGTGACACCAACACTTTACATATCAGTACCTTGATAGCCTCGTCTTCGGCGGCACTTGAAGACAACGCTACATATCAATATATGTCGATATCCTCGTCTTAGGAGCATTTTTCTTGCTGATCTATTTCCAGGAAACATGAATCGCCACTGTCATTATCTTTAACCTGCTATTATTCGCTCTATACTGCTATTATTAGCAGGATGGGGCGAATTACTATTATTTGCTCCCACTGCTGTTAACTCTCCCCCAGCTGTTGTTAGCTACCCCGCTATTATTAGCAGCGTATATACACCGAGAGATACCGGCGTAACTGCGCAGATATACACACATACATCAGGGTATGGATATCCTGGGTATGGGGGTCGAGTGTAGCTTTTTTTTTTGGGGGGATAAATAAAACTGAGGAAAAAAGACTTTAGTTTAAAATCAGTACAGAAGACCACAATATATACACCGAAAAAGGCGTATATATCACAGTGTATATATATTACAAGTTTGCTTTTAATCAGTTTTTAAGGTATTTAATATTTTTTGATTAATGATATACAGCCTCAATGAGCACTGAGCCATCAACACACAACAAACACAATATCTCTATGAGCAAAAGTTATCCTATCCACCTGGAAAGATAATTACTGTGACTGGGAGATGGAGAGAACGCTTGAAATTCAATTCAATTTCAAAACCTTTGAATTGCGTAGTAGAACGTGATTCGTATTTTTTTTAGTGACTTTTTGCATCTCTCAGTGTATTTATAATGAGATTACCTTAAACCTTATTTTAGGTATTTAAGTTTTCTTGATTGGTGGGGCACAGAAGAAATTGCAGTTTTGCTAACCTTCGTGTAGTCTTGAAACCCCACAAAAATCTTACGATGTTGTCCCGAAATCATAGTTTCTGTTAGTTTTCTTGATAAATAATTTCTTTGAATGTATCAAGTTAATAATAATTTTGTACTCTGCCCCTCTCTAATTAAAATAATCCTGTTAATTCGTATGCAATTTGGTACACAGACACACATTAAACGTTCTGGCTTTTAGTTCGTAATGGCCGAATTGATTTCGTATTACGTGAAATCATTAATTTTCTCGCACTCTTTTCTCATAAAAAAAAAAAAAATAAATAAGCATTTTCATGAAATTCGAAAAATTTCATAAAAAATAAGGTCCGTGTCCAGCTTCTGCAGCAACGCTAACATGTCTGTATATTGAATTTTGAGAACATTTACTGTGTGTGAGTTTGAAACTTATAATAAATAGTAATAGCTGCGTATGTTAGTGTTGCTCTCGACCTGTTAAACACTGAGATGAAGACTGTATCGAGTACAGAACTCACTTCTTTATTGCAGTTGAGTTGAAGACTGTGTCGAGTACAGAACTTACTTCTTTATTGCAGTTGAGATGAAGACTGTGTCGAGTACAGAACTCACTTCTTTATTGCAGTTGAGATGAAGACTGTGTCGAGTACAGAACTCACTTCTTTATTGCTGCTCGTCATGTCGCCCTCGGAGTCAAAAATCCCTTTTATCTTTCAACATTTTTTTATTTATTCCAGGAATTATTTAAGGTTTGGTTTTTATTGTGATAATTCTGCTTATTTACCCATATTTATATATTTTTTATAGTTCTATTGCTTTCTTTAAATAACCCTTCAAGGGCTGTGCCTTGACGCTGAAGGGCTCTTGATCCAACGAAGTGGAGTCACCCTCCTTCGTATCAAACCTAATTGCCTCCCATTCCCAAGGCACTATATAATCCCTACTGGTTTATCGCTTCCCTATAAATACAGGCAAGCACCAGACAAGCCTGGCCCATGGCCGGGCTCCGAGAGTAGTGAAACCCTCGAAACTCTTCAAAGGTGTATATAAGGGGTTCTGAAACCGTATGTATAGAGAACATCTCTCAAGGTTCACTTATGCTTTTAAATGCAGTACATTTTCGTCCTATGATGTCTCTTACATTGTTTGTTGTTGTTGTTGTTGAGAGGCAGTGACAGTCTGTGTCTTGGAAAGAAAATAACCAAATCTCGGTTAAAAAAAAGATGGGGGGGAGGGGTATTGAATGAACAGGAATTTCCAACTGCAAATTGGATGTTATGGTCGATTCTGGCCTAATTTTCCACCCAGCTCACATGACTATTAGACTGGTGTTGCCCGGGCAGAGGAGCAGGATCAAAATATTTTCACCTGGTCTGGGTCATAATGAGTTGGAAATGGAAGCTAGTCTCTATCATATTAATTAGCTAATTTGCATAGCTGCCAATTGATGTATGGTTTAAAAATACTTTTGGATTATTATTAAAGCCTCATGTTATTATCGGATCTTTAGTGTTAATTTCTCTTAGTTGCTCAAAATGCTGTATTTCTTCTGACTTGGCTGAGTTTATACAAGAATTTTAATGTTGCTATATTAGTTGTATTTAAATTATTATTGTTTATGCAATAGACTTCACGAAAAAAATGGCGAATGTGATCTTTAGTAGAAAAATAAAAGGTGTATCAGAGAGAGAGAGAGAGAGAGAGAGAGAGAGAGAGAGAGGAGAGAGAGTCAGAATAATCTTTTCTCTTTTATTCCAACATTCCCCAGGTGTTATTTACGATTCGAATCGCTTCGGTTTCACTCTCAAACCAATTACCACCACCACTACCACCACCACACCCACCCTGACCCTTCACCCTCAACACCACCTCAAATAACACCACCACCACCCTCAGTACTATCACCACTACTATTCTCAACATCATAATTTCCACTATCACCATCACCTCCATCATCATCACCTCCACCATCACCTCCACCTTCACCATCACTTCCACCAACACCCATCACCATCACCTCCACCATCACAACCTCCAACTGCTTCTTCAACTTTCATCTTTTAACTCGCCTCTCCTTCAATTTTACATTTCTCTCTTTCTCTTCTTCAATAAGTTAATTGACTCTAGAAATCGAGGCAGAATAAGTCGCCTGAGTGAAGGCTTGATTGCTTGTTTTGTTTCCCCAGAGACTCTCTAATGCTCTTCCAGCCAGTTAACTCGTCTTCAAACACCCCCATCATCCATAAACACCAACGTTTATTGGATCTGCCAAAAACCGTTCGTTCGTGTGTATTTATCTCTTTCTAAGATATGACGGATACAAAAAGCGTGTAGAATGTGACGTGTGTAGCCTACCCTGGCGTTGAGCGAAACTCTAGCTTGGGAAAAAGTTATTCCTGCATGGTGCCTAAAGCTATATGTCCAACGCTATGTGTGGAGCTATTTCTAGAGCGATGAAGCTCTGTTTAGCGTTTAGCTTCCATCGCTTCGTTAGGTACTTTTTTTTTATACCTGTTATCCAACTACTTTCATAAAAAAACATAATTTTTTTTTAATTGGATTTTGCTACGAGGAAACGAAGAGAATTCTGAGCGGCTAAGATTTAGTGTCCAAGTGAAATTTAATTATTCTATGTTTTCCTACGGTTATAACGCATTTTTGTGAACACAGTATTAAAAATCCTCTACATTCATTTAATTTTCTTTCCTCTTAAGTCTCAGCAGTGATAAAATTCTCTCTCAATGTCACACTCTTGAATGTACAGGTTTCTTCCGGCTGTTGTTACGACAACACTACCAATACCTGTAGAACTCACAGATTATATAATTTAATACGATAACTCATAATTAATTAGCGGTAATGAACATGGAGAGGCGCCCAGGCGACATAAGAAGCTTAACCTTCCTATTGATTATCCTTGCCAGAAGTAGAAGTTGCTTTACTTTAGTCAATTCTCACTTCAAGTCTGGACATAGATTCTAAAGTCTTTTGCTACCTGTAAATGATTTCTGAGGTGTTTTGCAATGAATTCTTATAAAGACTTACACAAGGTAAGTGTCTTGCTAAATGTATCTCAGGAAACTAGAATGATGAGGTAAAAGTAAATTGCTGTACTGCATTTGATTCTTAATAAAAAAAAACATTCACATGATTTTGATTAGAAGCGGATAAGTCTTACAGTTTTATAAAAAGAAGAAGTTATGACTGGGACAGAGTTTCATCTCACTTACAACTTTATTACACACACACACACACACACACACGTACACACACACACACACACACACAACACAAACACACACACACACACACACACACACACACACAATGGTAACACACACACACACACAATTCCAAAATGCCACATCGATTAAGTGAAGATATCTCCAGATTATTATTATTATAATCAAAACTAAGCACTAAAAGATATCTTCAGAGAATACTAGAAGGTCAACTTATTGATCCCCCCTCTAGTATCTAGCCTATTTCAGGTTTTCTAACAGTTTGTCAGAGAGTATTCTAGTCCAGTTATCCCGTAAATTAGTTGGCTTCTCAATAGCACTTTTTGGATTCCAGCTGAATGAATACAAACCAAACAAATAAAAGTTCAGATCTTTAATAACAAAGTTGTCTATACTTTGAATAATTAAGGAGATAAACTCCTACACAACTCTTGGAGTATAACTTAATATACTTATATATCATAGTTATTCTGTACATATAATCATATGGTGCTAAGGGCACCTTTGATAAAATACTGTACTACTCTTAATATGCACCTTCTGGTTGATATGATGAGATGTACTCATAAATACTAGAGTAATAGTGTGTAAATGTGTATGTTTATGTAAGTACTCAGTATGTGCCCAGATTGATTCGACTTAGAATGTGACTCTGCCAACAAGTCCCTAAATAAGCTAACTTCTGGACCATCGAGGCAATTAAACAGCTTGTTTGAACAATAGAACGACCCGGTCGCCAAATACCAGTAATGCTGGAAGCAGCACAGCTTCAGGCAAGGAATCAAGGAGACTCAAAAAGACTAATTGTAGACCTTCAACAGATCCTACACGAAAGGCATTAAACTTCCATATTACTGAAACTGAGCTCAGAAATTCCAATTTCCCGATTACGACAGTACGTAGATGCCAGAACGAGTTGAACCGGGACCAGGAATATAGTGTCTCAACGACACACAACATCTGAAATCGTCAAGTGTCACTAAGTCTAAATAATGCTCTGCAAACAGAGTTGCACAGAGTTATGAGATGTATGTCCCGGCTCACCACTGGATACATTACCAAAAACAGTCTAAATCACACGAGCTTACAGAACAGAGAGACGAGTTGTTTCCACAACGAGCAGCAGTGAGAGAGAGGAAGAAGCAGGGCAGCCAGGTGACTTGCACTGTTGCACCTGACACGAACAATATAACAAATGGGCAAGTAGTTTGCAGAGTGCTGGCAGCCAATCAAAACTCTCCAACAACGAGCACAATAAGTCAAATAATAACGTAAAGCATGAAATTTTGACTTTAGCTATTAATGACAACATCAGCAATATCAAATTATATGAATAAAAAAATATATATACAAAATATTTACTGCGTCCTTTCACTGAGGTCGCAATATAAACACACCAGGAAGGTAAGATAAAAGTGAGAGGGTTTCTCGTGGGTCGAGGTGTTCTAATGGCGGATCAGGTGGCCACAAACTCCGAGAATCCTCACCTCTGCTCACCTACTTTCCGCTCACCTCCCATGAAATATATATATATATATATATATATATATATATATATATATATATATATATATATATGATTGTTAAGTGCAACCTGTGATGCCTTGATAAAGCATACGTTGACTTAACAAAAGCTTGTTCGGAAACATGTAACTTCGTCTTCGCCCTCGTCTGCAGTTCGCTGTCATCAAGCTGGTTGTAAGTAGGAGGTACCTTGCAGTATCATGGCCCGGGTCGCGGGGGCGTTGACCCCCGAAACCTCCTCCAGGTATCTACTTCGGTGTTCCTTATGTTCAAATATTCTTATAATTAGGTCACACAATGAAGACAAAGACCTGACCTTGACGCTGAAGTTTGCAAGTCCACAAAAAGGCTTCTCTGACCAGCCGAGCGTCCCCCTGAACTCACTCCGTCTCTTTTCTTCAGGATTTTTTTTTTCAAACTTGAGGGTTTAGCTTTCCCGACCTGACGAATATTACCATTTTTTTTTATTTTGGTTCGATTCCTCAGAGACTGATATTTTTTGCTTCTTCATCACCGCCAACTTTAACGACATGTTTATGCATGACCTAAATGAGACACGAGACACGAGAACTGCAATCTACTTTGATGACGTCCTCGTGAAACTGCAACCTCCGGTAACAATGACCTCTTGTAATTGCGACCTTCTGTAACCGCGATCTCGCATAAGTCTGACCCAGTTGCCTTAATAAAACTGCGAGTGAACCTATCCTGTATCCTGTATCCTGTATCCCCGTGACTGAAACGCCACTCACTGGCTGTATTCCCTTCCGTTCAGTCACCTTGAAGCAGAAAACAGAAAAACAAACGCTCAAAATATTTTTTTACGTAACCCGTGGCATCTAGTCCTCAAGTGAATTTTTCAATGGACGTGTTGCAAATTCATAAACTGTTTTTTTTTTTTAATCTGAATTGACATGGAAGTTATATTGTGTAAATGAATTGATTAGCTTCCAAGCTATCTCAAAAATTTTCTTTTCAAAAATTTACTTTAATCCAGAATTAATTGCATAATTTGAAGTTGAGCATTTGTACAGTAGCACACAGACAGTCTGTACAATACTACATACGCTCTGTACAGTAACACAGAGACGTTAAGTACAGTAACACAGAGATGCTACGTACAGTAGCACAGACACGCTACGTAGACCCTCATGATAGATCTAGCTGGATTTGTTTACACGGAAATCGTTTGAAGTAAATGGCTGACTAAATTGAAAAGTGTTGTGAGAAAGTAATATTCATCTCTCTATCTCTCTCTCTCTCGTCTTCTCTAGATTCCTCAGAACATCTAATTCCTAATTCACAGAAACCCTTGATCATTTCAGCAAAATGATTGTCAAAGGAATAATTTGCAACTGAGAAAATATAATTGCCAGAAGTGGAGTTGGCGTTGCCGCTTGATTAGGCTTCCCTCGCTGCCTTGAAAGTTCTCTCCCTCCTAGTATGTGGTCAAATCATAGTAAAGTTATTTTATATAAATTTCTGTGAATTTTTCATTTTGAACGAGTGTTTCCTTGTGTGTGTATTTGTGGTTATAAATACAAATACACACACACACACACACACATATAAACATTCACGTGTGTAGGTTCACACGCGTGTCGAGGATATATTCACATACATGTTTATGAAAGTGTGTATATATACAAGGGTATGTGTGTGGAGATACACACGCGGGTTTGTGTGTATATACATGTATTTGAATGACCACCTGTAAATTCAGCCAGCGGCTCATCTGAAGCGACGCAAACCAAACTTCCATAGATCGTGTTCTTAACGTTTTGTATTATCAGCCACGTAACCTTGTGCTAATAATCAAGGAGATAAAGACACACAGATACAATAATATACTCTTAGATTTTAGAAGTACAGAACTTTGCTGTAAAGCGGTACAGTTCCTGTAGTGAAAAACAAAGATTTGCGAAGAAGAAGCTATGTTTATGCAATCCTACATAAATTGTTACTGTACACAACTACATGTAACATGACAATAAAGGCACCTGCAAAGAAGAGATGCATGGCACAGATGCATGGCACAGATGCATGGCACAGATGCATGGCACAGATGCATGGCACAGATGCATGGCACAGATGCATGGCACAGATGCTGGCTCAGTGTGTGTTGCTACGTCTGTCAGTCTTACAGTCACGTGTGGCACAGCGTAAGAGCAACTGACTTCCTCTGACACATACCACTGACATTCTTCTTTCATTAAAAAGGTTATCTCAGTACCTGGGAACTTTATGCTTGTTTTTATTATACCGAATATAAATAAATAAATTGAAAAAAAGGCGAAAAAATACAACAAATTACAATGTCTCTCTCGTTACCCCTGAAAATGCCTTCATGTACCCCTGAAGGTGCACCCACCCCCAGATAGGGGACCCCTGAAGGTGCACCCACCCCCAGATAGAGGACCCCTGAAATAACCATATTGCATTCATTGTGAGACAACATTAATTTTTTTGATCACTGGATTATAAATCATCTTTTCTTCGTTTACCCGCTCGTTATTTCATGCAGAGAATATAGTTTCTAGATATTTTATTATTCTTTATTGAATCTATAGGCTATGAGCTATTATCGTACCTCAGGTTATTTCAAAGCCAAACCCTGTCTACTACAACCTTCCCCAGGATGCAACCCACAACAGTTCATTTATCGCTGGATGAACAGAGACAACAGGTGCAAAGGGGTTTTCCTGTACGTTTCGGCCAGCCAGGAATTGAGCACGGGTTCATCGGTTGTGAACAACTGGCACTACCACTGAGCTACACGATCACAACCACTGCGGGCGGGTCATGTATGTATTGTCTGATAGAACTGGTAATTAGATTAATTAGCATTAACCTAACTTTAAACTTATCCTAACCAAAAATACGTAGAAACGTCGGCTAAAACTCATAGAAAGGAAACATTATAAGTGAGAAGAATCTGTCAATTCCCACACCCACTGAAGGAAGACAATGATAAAATTTGCAAAAACATGTGTTTTATTTGTCTGCAACATGCGTTCTTGTCTTCATACCTGTTAGCAATACACCCACAAACATGAAAAAAATGCAGCCCCACCTGAGTAGTTCTTAAGCAAAACCATTTTCAACGCACCAGGGAGGCGCTGCCCATTTCTTACTCCCCGGGTACAGAAATCCTCCACCTTTGTTCTTGTCTGAACTCATGGTTTCCGAGGCAGAGAAAACACTGAGGTCCTGGGGTAAACTTTCTTAGATCTTCTTCATGAAAGCACCAGCAATATTCTCTTTTTTTTTAAGATTTTAATGAGTGGAAATCTGACTCTAGATTTCTAAAGGATGTTAGATTGTTTTTTAAACAAGGTAAATATCAAACCAATTTTTTCTAGATATGTCCCCATGGGTTATTGTTATATATATATATATAATATATATATATATATATATATATATATATATATATATATATATATATATATATATATATATATATATATATATATATATATATATATATATAAGAAGCTAAACTCTCTGTATATATTACTAAATGTAAAAGGAAACTTTTTCATTTTGACCTTGTGAAATGATTAAGAAAGAAGAATATATATATATATATATATATATATATATATATATATATATATATATATATATATATATATATATATATATATATATATATATATATATATTGTGTGCATGTGTTTAATATATCTTTGCATGACTGACTAAAAATCTTAAGTGATCCAAACTTTGTCTTAGTAACAACAGTGAGGTCAAGAAAAGTGAAGGCAACGAGAGGAACATTATCGACTTTCTACTTATTCCAGTTTCTTCTTATGTTTTAAAAAGTTGAATGGTCAACGCTGGAAGAATTAAGGAAGAGGGAAGCAGGAGTAAATGAGTGAAGGGAGAGATGAAGGGTGGATAACAATAGTGTGTGGATTACACTCCTCCAGCTGGAGTTTCCGACTTTTAAGGCGATATTTACACTGAGTGATGTTGAGAGGGCTGAGTGGTGTTGAGAGGGCTGAGTGGTTTTGAGAGGGCTGCATAGTGTTGAGAGGGCTGAGTGGTTTTGAGAGGGCTGCGTAGTGTTGAGAGGGCTGAGTGGTTTTGAGAGAGCTGCATAGTGTTGAGAGGGCTGAGTGGTTTTGAGAGAGCTGCATAGTGTTGAGAGGGCTGAGTGGTTTTGAGAGAGCTGCATAGTGTTGAGAGGGCTTTGGATCAAACGAGGAGGGAGCTGATAGTACAAGGATCACACAAGGAGAGACTTTAGTAGTGTTGAAAGGGTTGAGTGGTTTTTGAGAGGGCTGCGTAGTGATGAGAGGGCTGAGTGGTTTTTAGAGGGCTGCATAGTGTTGAAAGGGCTTTGGATCAAACGAGGAGGGAGCTGATAGTACAAGGATCACACAAGGAGAGACTTTAGTAGTGTTAAGAGGGCTGAGTGGTGTTGAGAGGGCTGTGTAGTGTTGAGAGGGCTGAGTGGCTTTGAGAGGGCTGTGTAGTGTTGAGAGGGCTTTGGATCAAACGAGGAGAGAGCTGATAGTACAAGGATCACACAAGGAGAGACTTTAGTAGTGTTGAAAGGGTTGAGTGGTTTTTGAGAGGGCTGCGTAGTGTTGAGAGGGCTGAGTGGTTTTTAGAGGGCTGCATAGTGTTGAAAGGGCTTTGGATCAAACGAGGAGGGAGCTGATAGTACAAGGATCACACAAGGAGAGACTTTAGTAGTGTTAAGAGGGCTGAGTGGTGTTGAGAGGGCTGTGTAGTGTTGAGAGGGCTGAGTGGCTTTGAGAGGGCTGTGTAGTGTTGAGAGGGCTTTGGATCAAACGAGGAGAGAGCTGATAGTACAAGGATCACACAAGGAGAGACTTTAGTAGTGTTGAGAGGGCTGAGTGGTGTTGAGAGGGGTGGAGATCACAAGAGGATGGTTGGAGAGAATAAGATGTTGTTGTAGTGGTCTAGCCATGATCATGTTGCACATGCAAGAGTACTAGTGATGCCAGGCACTGTCATGCCAGGCACTGTCATGCCAGGCACTGTCATGCCAGGCACTGTCATGCCAGGCACTGTCATGCCAGGCACTGTCATGCCAGGCACTGTCATGCCAGGCACTGTCATGCCAGGAACTGTCATGCCAGGAACTGTCATGCCAGGAACTGTCATGCCAGGCACTGTGATGACAGGCACTGTCATGCCAGGCACTGTGATGACAGGCACTGTCATGCCAGACACTGTGATGACAGGCACTGTCATGCCAGACACTGTGATGACAGTGCCTGGTATGTAGCTGTAGCAACAGCAGCAGTTGTTGCAGCTGCTGCTGTTGCTGAAGTAGCAGTGGTAGTGGTGGTGTGTCTGTGTTCTGGGGGGGGGGGTCGGATTTATACTTATTTCATACCTGTCTACTGGTGTTATTAATACGTCTCTCTCTCCCCCTTCCTCTCTCTCTCTCTCTCTCTCTCTCTCTCTCTCTCTCTCTCTCTCTCTCTCTCTCTCTCTCTCTCTCTCTCTCGTGTTTATCTCACATTAGATTTGTATAATCAACGAAGAGAGATATAATCGACTCGATTCCATCAGCAACTACTGCTGCTGCTACGCTTTCTCTTGTTGCTGCTGCTACAGCTACTACAGCTGCAGCAGTTGCTGTTGCTGCTGCTGTAACTGCAACAGTTGCTGTTGCTGCTGAAGACAACAATTTGCAGTACCAGTATGTGGCAGTTTGCTACCAAATCCAAATTTTATATGACCATGTTTTGATGATCGGTCATGACTTGATAACTAAATCTGATCCAGCAGGACTGCAGAAGCTCTGTTTTCTTTTATTGTTCAAATTTAGGAAAATAACAAGTTTGTTTCTCTTTCCATGCACAGCTGCCGAGCTTTGAGGACGCCCTCCAACCTTTTCATCCTCAACCTGGCCCTCAGCGACTTCCTGATGGTGGGAGTCATATTCGCCTGTGTGTACAATTCTTTTCAGAAGGGACCTGCTATTGGTAAACTAGGTGAGTGTACTGACAAACTAGGGCTGCTAGGTGGAATGTACTGGAAAGCTAGGCTAGCAAGATAGACATGTAATAGCAAGGTAGTTGAGTTTTATGGCAGGATGCCTCCCACAACTAGCGACTTGTTATCGCGAGGTCTACTTTTCCTCACAATAAATCCAGTATATCACGAGTAGAACATAAGAACATAAGAATGGAGGAACACTGCAGAAGGCCTACTGGCCCATACAAGGCAGGTCCTTATCAAAACCACCACTACCTAAGAATTTATTCCCGTACTCACGACACAAATCAAACCCAGCCCCTCCCACTCATATATTTGTCCAATCTCTTTTTAAAGCCACCCAAGGTCCTAGCCTCTATCACAGTACTCGGAAGATTGTTCCACGCATCTACAACTCTGTTCGAAAACCAGTACTTGCCTATGTCCTTTCTAAATCTAAATTTATCCAATTTAAATCCGTTATTTCTGGTTCTTACTTGGTTCGATATCCTCAGTATTTTATTAATATCTCCTTTGTTTATGCCCATCATCCACTTGTACACCTCGATGATATCTCCCCTCATTCTACGTCTCTCCAGAGAGTGGAGATTCAACGCTCTAAGTCTATCTTCATACGGGAGATTTCTTATACTGTAAATCATTTTAGTCATTCTTCTTTGTATGTTCTCCAATGAATCTATATCCATCCTGTAGTAAGGAGACCAAAACTGAGCTGCATAATCCAAATGAGGTCTCACTAGTGATGTATAGAGCTGTAAAATAACTTTTGGACTTCTGTTGCTTATACTTCTTGAAATAAATCCTAGTAATCTGTTAGCCTTATTGCGCACACTTAGGCACTGTTGTCTTGGCTTTAGATTTCTGCTTACCATGACTCCCAAGTCTTTCTCACATTCTGTATGATCAAGTTCTACTTCACCTAGTTTATAAATTCGAGGGATATTTTCATTACCAAGGACTAGCACCTTACACTTGTCCACATTGAACTTCATCTGCCACTTTTGAGACCAAGACATTAATTTGTCCAAATCCTCCTGGAGTTCACTGGTATCCTCCTCAGAATGAATCATACGGCCTATTTTTGTATCATCAGCAAATTTACTCATGTCACTTGCAATTCCTTCATCAAGGTCATTTATGTAAATTATGAACAACAATGGGCCTAAAACTGATCCTTGTGGAACGCCACTAGTGACTAATCCCCATTCAGATTTGACCCCATTAATGGAAACTCTCTGCTTTCTATTGGTAAGCCATGCCTCTATCCATGCTAGAACTTTACCTCCTATACCATGAGCTGCCACCTTTCTTAAGAGTCTCTTGTGAGGTACTCTATCGAAGGCCTTACTGAAATCCAAGTAAACTATATCATATTCTTTATCACTGTCTACTGCCTCAAATGTTTTATTGAAAAACGTCAGTAAATTTGTTAGGCAGGAACGACCTCTCGTGAACCCATGCTGAGATTCATTAATCAAATTATGTTCTTCAAGGTGACTTCTAATAATATCAGCTATAATTGATTCTAATAATTTGCCTACTATAGATGTGAGGCTTATTGGACGGTAATTTGATGGAATTGACTTATCCCCTGATTTGAATATAGGAACTATATTAGCTATCTTCCACATCTCTGGCACAATACCAGTTAGGATGGACGTATTAAACACATTTGTTAATGGCTGACTAAGTTCCATCTTGCATTCTTTAAGTACCCGGGAAAACAACTCGTCGGGTCCCGGGGACTTATTTTGCTTCAGTTTATCTATCTGTTTGATAACCATGTCCCTCGTGACAGTAATATTAGTTAACTTGAATTCTTCAGGAACTGAATAATTGTTAATTTCTGGAATCTCATTTACGTCTTCTTGTGTAAAGACTGACAAAAATAGTCATTAAATAGAGAACACATTTCCAGTTCGTTATCCGTCAGCTGTCCATTCCCAATTTTCAGAGGTCCTACCTTTTCCCTCACCTTCGTCCTATACACTTGAAAGAACCCTTTTGGATTAGTCTTTGATTCATTAGCAACCTTAATCTCATAGTCACGTTTAGCCTTTCTAATCCCTTTTTACTTCTCTTTTCAACTGAACATATTGGTCAATAAGGTTAACATCTCCTCTTTTGATGCGCCTATAAATTCCTCTTTTCTCCCCTAATAGATGTTTTAGCCTCCTGTTAATCCATTTGGGATCGTTATTATTTGACCTAAATTCTCTCTGGGGAATAAATATACTCTGTGCACGTTGTACATTATTAAGAAAAAAATCATAAACGCAGATCCCATCGTAATCGTTACCTAGATTACCCCAGTCGAGATTAGAAAACAGTCCTGAACTACTTCCATAAAGTCACTGGACTCCAGATTACCGGTCAAAGAAGTCCAGTCAATTTGACTAAAGTTAAAATCCCCTACTAACACTACGTTATTGTGCCTAGAAGCCCTAACAATTTCGTCCCAAAGAAGTCTCCCTCTATCGTGATCCAAGCCTGGAGGTCGGTATATTACACCTACAATCAGTTTTTCTTGACCTTCTAGAAACTCTACCCAAACAGATTCTGTTAATGATCCATCTATTTTTATGCCTGTTTTTATGCAGCAATTTATATTTTCTCGTACATATAATGCAACTCCACCCCCTTTCCCATTATATCTATCTACATGGAACAACTTAAACCCCTGAATATGACACTCAGCAATCATATCCCGACTCTTTATATTATACCATGTTTCAGTTATTGCAATGACATCAAAGTTCCCAGCACATGCTACCAAACGTAATTCGTTAATTTTATTTCTGGCGCTTCGACAGTTAGTGTAAAATACATTGAGATGTATCTTCTTGTGAACCTTTTTCATATTCAGCTTTTGTTTTACACAATTTCTGTTACTATTATTACCCTGTGTTACTCGAATACTGTTATTGTTAAGATTTATGATGTCAAAGCCTGAATCAATATTTTGACCCTCATTATTCACCATTCCTAAACCCATACCTCTAACTAATCCTAGTTTAAAATCCTAACAACATCCTCAACTGAGCAACAGATAAATTCTACACCTGCCCTGGATAAGTGAACCCCATCCCTGGCATACATGTCATTTCGGCCATAGAAGTGGTCCCAGTTGTCAATGAATGGGACTGCATTATCCTTACAGTGTTTGTCCAGCCAGCAATTTATACCAATCGCTCTGGACAGCCATTCATTTCCAACACTCCTTCTTGGCAAAATACCACATATAACAGGGCGCCCCCCCTTCTTCCTAATGATGTCTATTGCTGTCCTGTACCTTCTAACTAAATCCTCACTTCTACGCTTGCCTACATCATTGCCTCCAGCACTGAGGCAGATAATAGGATTGATCCCATTACCGTTCATGATGTTGTCAAGCCGGCTAACAATATCCTCCATCCCAGCCCCAGGAAAGCAAACCCTCTGTCTCCTACTCTTATCCTTCAAGCAGAATGCCCTATCCATATACCTAACCTGGCTATCCCCAACAACAACAATGTTTTTACCTTCCTTTCTGTCGTTCGTCGTGACGTTCCCAGTAGTCGACTCACATTCATCGGGTAGCACGGAGAAGGCATTCGATGTTTCCACAGCAGTCTCTTTCTTCTTCATCGTTTCTAACTCTCCATTCGTTTTCTTGATCTTCAACTTTGTTCCTTGAAGTCCGGCCACTGCCCAGGTTCCCTTCTTGACCTGAGGACTCACAACAGGAGGACTACTACGAATCCTCTTGTTTTCCTCCGTCAATCGCCGAATCTCAAGCTTCGCTACCCTCAATTCCTCTTTAAGTTGCTCAATGGACGGCATCTTGGTTCACTTCACAGAGCAAAAGTGGTTCAGTCCACAGAGAACCCTAGACACGTCCTCTCTGAGCTAAGAACAGATCACCTCTGAGCTAAGAACAGATCACCTCTGTACTGAGTCTCTTCCACTCATTCTCATACCAGTGCCTGTAGTTATGTTACCCAGACATTATAATCTATTTTTTTTTTAGTTAGAATCAAATTATCTTGTCATTACTTGATCCCTGGTAGGCACTGTTGTAGGATGTTTATAGCTGCATCTCAGGGCAGTAAACATCTCTCCTGTATAAGTCATTGCTTCGCCTGGGTATTCAAAAATGATCAGCTGGTCGTTGAAGTAGATATTCCATAACAAGGAACTAGGCACACTTCCCTGTAGTACGCTGGTATTTTTAAGGTAATCACTAACGAGGTGTTGAGCCAAAGATCCCAAGTGTTTGCAGTTTTGTCAGGCAGTCAAGGTGTCTTGGCCCATCAATGGCACCTGCCGACATGCAATGAAATAACACAACTGACCTTGAATTGATCCAGTAACTGTTGCCACACATGACAAATTTCAATAGTGACCTTTTCTAGGAACCATATATCCGGCCTAAGCCCCCCTTCTTCCTTGGGCATTTCTTGCACCCAAGTCACCTTGGGTTCCCTGGCTCCGGAGCAACTTTGGCCCCCAGTTTAGCATCAGATGAAACGTGACGCACCAAACTCTAATTAGGCGTCGTTTTACCAGCGTGAAGAAAATATTTTTAGGCTAATTATTATTGTTTGGAACATATATGAAATTTACTTTGTCTTTTGGCTATTGTTGTAGCTGTCATTGTTGTTTTCTGTATTGCCGAGGTTTTTCTATACATTAATAATAACTGGCTGCATTTCGGTCGCCATAATCCCTTGCGCTCCAATGTACACGATTGGAATAGTGTAGAGTGCGGCATAAGTTGAAAATGCAGTTAATATCTTTGCTGAGTAAAGATTTGAATAGGATCAGAAGAGGCATTCATAAGTCATTATATGGAATCTAATATTCAAATTTCTTCAACAAAAATTGTAAATTAGGACATATAGTATCTAAATCTAATTCAAACCTTTCAAAGAGACCAATATCCCGAAAATACACTAGCACATTAAGTTGCAGCAACTCAGAAGTTGTGTTATCGCGTTATGAGCATGGAAGTTTTGAAGGTAATCAGGTGCGGCACTCAGATAACATCGCATGAACAGCAGTGTCGCAATTTTTTCCAATTTCTCCCAGAAGAGGGAACTGGGATCTACACAAGCTAAATAAATTCTGACTTTTCTCTAAGACTGACCAGCTTTTAGGAAAGAAAGGTTTATGTACATAACATAAAAATGTTTGAAATAAACCTTGCTAAGAGATACCTAGAAATTGGTTTATAAAGACACGTTAGCAAACAATAGGACATATTTATTAGGTAATGTTTCGGTCCTGGGGGCTTGATCAAGGTCCCAGGACCGAAACGTTTTTTAATATGTCCTAATGTTTGTTCACGTTTCTTTTTAAGCCAATAAAAATATTTATGAAGGGTCTTGAGGGCCCACAGATGTTAAAGACACTTAAAAGAACATTAAATTGGTTTAACCCATGAGAACCAAATTAACTTTAACACCGTCACTTATTTTTCCGATCAGAAGAGACTTTTTCCATTTATTTCGCAGATGCCAATTTGACTAAGAAAAAAAAAAGGCATAAAACTTGCACAGAATAACATCAAAAGGTTGTTTTTCCCCTGAGGAAAAGTTCGAAGCTGAGCCCAAAATGCATTTTCCAGTTATCGCAGAGAATCCGACAGAATTTGTGATTAAAATATTACAATTTGATTGCTATATTCTAATCAGAAGAAAGAGCCAAACCCGTAGGGGATCATTAAGGAATGGAATGGAAGGCATTCAAATTCGATTGAAGCCAGGGAAAGATAAAGTCTAGTTCCTTGGGTTGAAGGGGATGATAGTCAGGTCCTACTCAAGGAATAAGGACGGGGGGTGGAGATCACGTGAAGTTCCTCGGATCAAAAGCTATCTCTCTACTTCATCACGTTTTTGTTGTGGGTTACAGGGCCACTGAAAACTTATATAGTATCTTCTTATTGTTGTTTTCCTGGTTTATAGGGGCCACTGGCAGCTTATAACTTATCCTCTTAATGTGTTGTGGTTTATAGGGCCACTGACAGCTTACGCTGCGTTGAGCCCTGAAGAAAATAAGCATTAATAGAATAAACCAAAAGTGAATCTTTATATGAAGATGGTTGAATAAGGCGAAGCAGCTCAATATCTGAGGTGAATGATTACCCTGTTTAGTGTAGAATTAAGCGAATGATTACGTTATTCTACATTCTTGTATGTTTTTCAAGTTAGGAACCATAATTTAGCACTTGAGTGAACCAATCTAGGCGTAAACACTAGTGAAGCGCTAGTGAAGCACTAGTGAAGCACTAGTGAAGCACTAGTGAAACACTAGTGAAGCGATAGTAAACCACTAGTAAAACGCTATTGAAGAATTAGTGAAGCGATAGTGAAGCACTAGTGAAGCGATAGTGAAGCACTAGTGAAGCGATAGTGAAGAACTAGTGAGGAACTAGCGAAGCGCTAAACCCGTGTGGGTCATTCGGCGCAATATCTAATGAGGACTCAATCTTCCATCTGCTCAACACAAACCGGGCTGCTTACATAACTGTTGTCACCGACTCTCCCCTGGAGTTTACCTGGATAGAGTTCCGGGGGTCAACGCCCCTGCGGCCAGGTCTGTGACCAGGCCTCATGGTGGATCAGAGTCTGATCAACCAGGCTGTTACTGCTGGCCGTACGTAGTCCGACGTACGTGTTATGTGGGGTTCTTGGAGATGAAGGTAGTCACAAGGAAAGTCACGGATGGATGGTAAACGCGTATATTAAGTAAGAGAGGGAATAATACCCAGCCACCTCTGTCCAGTTCTATGCCTATGACGAGAATGCAGGAGACCCTTGTCTCTGCGAGCACACATGCGCGGGCCTCTGACGTCACAAGTAACAAGGGATCACAACTACAACACAACTAGAATTACTTATAATACACCACACAAATGTATCAATCTGCTTCAGTACATATTACTGACGTACGAACCACAGCCTGGCTGGTCAGGTACCGACTTTAGGTGCCTGTCCAGTGCCTGCTTGAAGACAGCCAGGGGTCTGTTGGTAATCCCCCTTATGTACGCTGGGAGGCAGTTGAACAGTCTTGGGCCCCTGGCACTTATTGTGCTGTCTCTCAACGTGCTAGTGGCACCCCTGCTTTTCATTGGGGGGATGTTGCATCGTCTGCCGAGTCTTTTGCTTTCGTAGGAAGTGACTCTCGTGTGCAAGTTTGGTAATAATCCCTCTAGGATTTTCCAAGTGTATATAAAACTGTATCTCTTCCGCCTGCGTTCTAGGGAGTACATGTTTAGGAACTTCAAGCGTTCCCAGTAACTGAGGTGGTTTATCGCAGTTATGCGTGCTGTGAAGGTTCTCTGCACATTTTCTAGTTCAGCAATTTCACCTGCCTTGAAAGGTGCAGTTTGTGTGCAGCAATATTCCAGCCTAAATAGAACAAGCGACCTGAAAAGTGTCAACATGGGCTTGGCATCCGTGGTTTTGAAGGTTCTCATTATCCATCCTGTCATTTTTCTATCAGATGCGATTGCTACAGTGTTATGGTCCTTGAAGGTGAGATCCTCTAACATGATCACTCCCAGGTCCTTGACATTAGTTTTTCGCTCTATTGTGTGGTTGGAATTTGTTTTATATTCCGATGAAATTTTATTTTCCTCACGTTTTCCATATCGGAGTAGTTGAAATTTCTCATCATTGAACTTCATATTGTTTTCTGCAGCCCATTTAAAGATTTGGTTGATGTCTGCTTGGAGTCTTGCAGTGTCTTCAATGGTGGACACTGTCATGCAGATTCGGGTGTCATCTGCAAAGGAAGACACGGCACTGTGTCTTATATCCCTGTCTATGTCCGATATGAGGATGAGGAACAAGATGGATCCATCTGCCTGGTTAATAAAATCACATACGTATTTTTTTAAGGAGGTATCCTCTGGCATCCTTGGACCGCCCTGTTTCAAGACTTCATATTTTTAATCAAATCTGTCTGTTAGAAAACCATGAAACATTATCCTGCTGACACTGGAGATGCCTTTCGCCAGACCTTATTTGCAAGTCTTATTTTTTTTTTCTTCGAATCAGGCTTCCGTTTTTAGTCATTTTCATATTTATCATCTTCGTTATATTAATTTTTTTTTATCTTCGTATTAAGTGTTCCTACGTTGGCTGCCCTTCGTTATCAGTGGAAGTAGCTAAGGCGATAACAGGAGGTGACAGTCGTGACACTGATAGCTGGGTTGATATGTAAGATACATGTGTAACAGTTACGTATATTCCGAAACGTTTCGCCTACACAGTAGGCTTCTTCAGTCGAGTACAGAGGCAGCAGAAGCATTAGAGATGTAAAGACGATGTAATCAGCCCATCACCCTTGAAGACGTAGTTTTGAGGTGGTCAGTCCTCAGCCTGGAGGAGAGTTTTGTTCCATAGTCTGGAACAATGTGTAGTTGAAGCAACAGTATGGATTGCTGACATGCAATGATAGTGTAGGTGCTGACATGCAATGATAGTGTAGGTGCTGACAGGCAATGATAGTGTAGGTGCTGACAGGCAATGATAGTGTAGGTGCTGACAGGCAATGATAGTGTAGGTGCTGACAGGCAATGATAGTGTAGGTGCTGACAGGCAATGATAGTGTAGGTGCTGACAGGCAATGATAGTGTAGGTGCTGACAGGCAATGATAGTGTAGGTGCTGACAGGCAATGATATTGTAGGTGCTGACAGGCTATGATAGTGTAGGTGCTGACAGGCAATGATAGTGTAGGTGCTGACAGGCAATGATAGTGTATAGATGAATGGTTCAGAGAACCGACAAGTTATAAATTAGACACATATGCAACACTTGGGTATCTTTATTGAGGAAACGTTTCGCCACACAGTGGCTTCATCAGTCCAATACAAAGTAGAAAGGTGTAAGGAGAGGAGGAGTTTGAGGTTATCAGTCCCTCGGCCAAGTGTTGCATATGTGTCTAATTTAACAATGATAGTGTAGGTGCTGACAGGCAATGATAGTGTAGGTGCTGACAGGCAATGATAGTGTAGGTGCTGACAGGCAATGATAGTGTAGGTGCTGACAGGCACTGATAGCTATGATACAGGTAGGATGTGACAGTTAAAGAAATGTCAGCTCAGTCACTGATAAGTATTGCTTGCAAGTGCGTTTACAGTTGCTGACAACTGGAGCTTTCACAGCAGACACTGACGGTTGGTGCTGCCATCTGTGGTTATCCTGGGAAACTTCAGTGACTGGGTCTCTTGTTGTTGAGAAGACCATCTTACCACACACTGTAATGCGAGAGACATAGTCTACGCGTACAGCCAAATAAACTCCTAAGAACATAAGAAAGGATCAACTCTGCAGCAGGCTTATATGCCCATAGTAGGCAGGTCCTTCTGAAACCCAAACCCACAACAGAAACACTCATATGCAAGTCCCAGCTACATAACTCACATTAACGTGGCTGGAACAAGTCGTAACTCACAGTTTAGAGAAGAAACTCTAGACGACGTTTTGGTCCGTCGTGGACTGTAATGGAGTCCACGAAGGACCGAATATATCAGATTATTGACATCGTCGAACGCTACAGTCTGAACCTTCTTCAGTCATTAATGGCTGCAAATGGTCTGGAACTCGCCCATCGTCAATGAAATGTTCCTAAGTTTTTTGTTTTTCAATTTCATGTGCCTTTGTGTAAAAAAAAAAAGCATGATCAAACACATATTCACGATCGCCTTTCTCCCAGTGTTTGATGATTTCAAGAAAAATGTATCAAAACTCTTTCGCCCATGTCATACGACTGTCTTCTTATATTGCTTCTCTCTCTCTCTCTCTCTCTCTCTCTCTCTCTCTCTCTCTCTCTCTCTCTCTCTCTCTCTCTCTCTCTCTTCTCTCTCTCAGTCTTTCCGGTGATCTACAAACTTCTTGTCTCTTGCAAATGAGTCTCCTTTTCCAGGGCAACTGTAAATTGGATCGGGTCATATTGTGACTGAAAATTGAATTGTGGCCTGAACGAGGTCCACCTTCCTGGGGATTACTACATAACTTGACAATGTTTGAACATTATGTTGAAAAGCGTTGTACTTTTACGAATTTAGTTCATGCCATAAAGCACAATGAATATTTGTATTTTCTCAGTTTTCTATCTGTACAATAGCGACAATTTGAGAAAAATACACAACAATTTGTAAATAATACACGACAATTTATAAATAATTCACGACAGTTTCTAACTATTACAAGAAAGTTTGTAAATAATACACAATTTGTAAATAATACACAACTTGTAAATAATACACAATTTGTAAATAATACACAACTTGTAAATAATACATACCCACGTGTATTCCTGCTAACTGTTTTATGGTCTTGCTCGAAGACATTTTATGCATTCCCATGTTCTTGCACTATCCTCCTCAAGACTTTCCATTGACTTTCTTCGGTTATCCTGATGACTCACCCTTCCGGGTTTAAAACCCGAACAAATCTTATCTTAACATCAACTTATTGTAAACCATTCTTTATATAAATAAAGTTTATCATTATCACTTATCACAATCTTCCTTAGTCCAGTGGAGTGCCCACCAGCTTAACCCAGGCTGTCTTTTACCTTTTCAAATTAGTCTCATGTTAGAGTTTCTATATAATATTTTCAGTATGGATGCACACTCCACGCAGCCCATCATTTCTTACGCATGTCTCAGTTTCTTTGGAATTCCTAATTCACAATTTTTGATTCCCGTTTGTACATGCCGGGGGGAAAAAAGTACGCAATGAGTAACTAAGCTTGTGTGAGCTTGTGAAAACTTGTGTAAGCTTATGTGAGCTTCGTGTCAAATAATCAGAGTGTTTCACTATACTTTTATATATATTAAGCTTTGATTCCGTTGGTTTTACCATTGCATTCTTATATTGTTTTTTCAAAGATTTAATTTGTCGACCTCTGAAAAACTGCAGTCCTCAAAAGTTTACTTGGGTATATAATAATAATAATAATAATAATAATAATAATAATAATAATAATAATAATAATAATAATAATAATAATAATAATAATAATAATAATAATAATAATAATAATATTATTATTATTATTATTATTATTATTATTATTATTATTATTATTAGATAATGTTCGATTTTCACAATATATTTCATATTCATATAATAACATTCTCAGTGTCACATGATAACATTCACTCTCACAGTGTCACATGATAACATTCACTCTCACAGTGTCACATGATAACATTCACTCTCACAGTGTCACATGATAACATTCACTCTCACAGTGTCACATGATAACATTCACTCTCACAGTGTCACATGATAACATTCACTCTCACAGTGCCACATGATAACATAATAGAGCTACATTTTTCTTTTGTTCATGATATAAAATGTGAATTATTTTAATTAAATTCCTAAAAACATGAACAAAATATTTTCAGATATTACTATAAAGATGAGTGTGTAACATTTCCCCCCTCTATTAGGGTCAGACTCACTCCGTCCCTCCTTTAGGGCACCTCTCCCACCGTCCCTCCTGTAGGGCACCTCTCCCACCGTCCCTCCTGTAGGGCACCTCTCCCACCGTCCCTCCTGTAGGGCACCTCTCACACCGTCCCTCCTGTAGGGCACCTCTCCCACCGTCCCTCCTGTAGGGCACCTCTCCCACCGTCCCTCATGTAGGGCACCTCTCCCACCGTCCCTCCTGTAGGGCACCTCTCCCACCGTCCCTCCTGTAGGACACCTCTCACACCGTCCCTCCCTTCCCCCTCCCTCATGTAGGGTTCCACTCTCCTCATACTTCGTGCAAAGTAACATTTCCTCCCTCCCTTCTGTAAGATGAGTCTCCCTCCCTCATGCAGGGAACCCTACTCTCCCTGCCTCCTGTAGGGTGACCTTCCCTTCCTTATGTAATACTCCCTCCCACCCTCCCTCAAGAATGGTAGTAACTCCTTGCCTCCCTCCTGAAGGGCATCACTCTCTTTCTCCCTACATACAGCAGGTAACCTCCTCCCTCTCCCCCTCCTTCAGGTTGCGACATATATGGGTTTGTGAGTTCCATCACGGGAACCACCTCCATCATGACTCTGGCTGCCATCTCCTTTGATCGCTATCTCGTTATCTCCTACCCTCTGGACCCCTTCAAGAAATTATCCAGCAGGCAGGTAAGGTGTGTGTCTGTCTGTCTGTCTGCCTGTCCGCCTGCCTGTCTGTCTGTGTCTATCTGTGTCTGTGTGTTTACTTGTTTTGCTTGGCAAGAAGTTTCGCTAATGCGTGACCAGGAGATTAACATTTTTCACTGCTATTCGGTGATGTTTTGGAAAATATTATAATTTTAAAACTTATCTTTAATCATGTTGAGTAAAAATATAATAGATTTGTTCACTAAATCTTCCCAGTTTTCTCGCCAGTAATTTGGATCTCTCACGTTTCCTTGCGAGTTTCATCAACTTCCTTAATGGCAAAATCTGTACCATTCACGGAGGCACATTATTCGTTTTATCCGGAATTAATGGATTCCAGGGATTCCAGGAAACTGTCATTCCCACTACACCAAATTATAAAGAATATCATTAAAACGTTTAATAAAAAATAATAAATTAGTACAAAAAAATAATAAAATATATTGTACTTTAACCTTAGTGTTATTCAGCAGGATAGGTGGCCGAGGATGAGAGAATTACCGTTCGTTATGTAAACCGTTCGTTATAGCATACCCCACTGTACTAATCCCAGGCCGAAAGAGACTCGAACCTACGAACTTTATGGCAGAGTACGCAATACTATACACACCATCCCACACTGATCCAATACTCTGGCGCCCAGCTAAGCGTTGAGCCAAAGCAGCCAGCATTCAGGGAGGCGGCTGAGTTTTTCATCTCATCTCTAGCATGCATCTACCAACGAAAGATTTTAACCACCTCCCTGAATGCTGGCTGCTTTGGATCAACGCTTAACTTAAGTGGGCGCCAAACTATCGGACCAGTGTGGTACGATGAGTAGAGTACTGAGTACCTTGTTCTGCGAAATCTTAACAAACAAACACACACACACACACACACACACACACACATATATATATATATATATATATATATATATATATATATATATATATATATATATATATATATATATATATATATATATATATATACGCTCCCCAGCTCGGAAGAGCTGGATGAGATTTTCGCATTATAATCAGTGACAAACATGTAACAATATGTACTAGACATGTATCTCTCACCTCGTGTATTGTATATGCCATCTTTATATCAACAATGTATCTCTTAAATCTTTTGTACCATATTATATATATATATATATATATATATATATATATATATATATATATATATATATATATATATATATACACACAAATAATTATTAACACTAACTGTAAAAATAAATGTTTTCTGTCAGAGCAAATCATACTTCATAAAACATTAACATCTCAACGGTTGACACAGTATTCATTACGTAATTATTTTTTTATTTTGCTGTCGTATTTATGTATGACCTTCAGCCAAGGTGATACATGTTGCGTCTCTCATTACTGTCTTGACGTCTTGATAGCATTTCCATTTCTTGGTTTTGTCCAGGGTAAGACCTGAGAATCTTTTTTCGACAAGTATGTTCTCGCCTTACGGACGAGTGTGGTGTCCATGACCAGCGTGAAACATTCAATATAAACATCCAGTAATCTCCAGAGTTGGATGTTTCCTGGAAAAATATACTTTCAGAATCACCGTACTGAGATGGGTCACCCCGGGGTCATCCAAGCCACCTAGATCACCTCTGGCTCCTTGTCTGGCTCACTCCAGGTTGACTATTCATCCCCATCCCCTCCGCTGTAAAACATTGTTTTACGATACTGCACACTTTGTATGTCAGAGTTTCCCTCGAGGACGCGAGACCCGAGTGAAGCCCTTCATGTGACGAAGCTTAAGAGTGCAGAGATCAACCACTAGATTTATCCCAGAGATATAAGACTTCAACTAATAAACCTCTCTCTCTCAATTGTGCCCTTAAAACTACTCCCCTACTTTTTACTACTACTTTTGCTACTACTTTTACTACCAGTATTATCTATATCTCCATTTCCTTCTTTCTTCCTCTCTTTGTCCCGTCCTTGTTCCCCTCGCCTATATATACTGGCTCCCTCACTGTCGCGCAAGAAGCATCATGCCTATAATCTGCACTGCCCGGAGAGGCTCCGCCGTGTCACGGCAGCATGGAAATTCCCAGTTGTCCAGCTTCCAACATCGAGTAAGCCCTCACCACTGAGCAGCAGCCTCGTCCAGACGAGGCTACAGTACCACGGAACCCAGGGCCACTTCCCTGGCCACGACGACGAAGGAAGCCGAGGGAACATCGACGGAGTGGCGTCCTTGTTCAGCCAGCTTCTGATACTCCCACTCGACAACAGCAGCCGACGGGCGCAATTCCTCAGGAACAGACTACAGCCAACCCCAGCACCACAACAGTCACCAGTGAGGAACACTGTAACCCAGGAGAACATAGCAGGACATCCAGTATTACCCACGAGCCAACAAATGATGTCGATTATCACTCTCTTCACCGATATCATATGCGACCTAATAGATTCAGAAGAAAACAAAGAGACATTCAGAACTACTGTGAAGACCTGATGGCCTCAGCCCGTTGTTGTTTATAAAATATTTTGCCTTGGAACGCACAAGGACTACATCCAGATTCCTATAAGGGCTACAGAACAGCTGAATTATATCGACGTCTCGTTCGAGATCCTCAGACGGGTCATATTAGGATTAAGACCCGTGTCAGGACGCAGTTCCTGACGAACCAATCAAATCAAATTAACTCTCTTGCCTTGTAAATGATCCAAATCGGACCGAAACGTCGTAAGTTTCTCTCTCCCGTGTGTGGGTTATTTGTGTATTATTCCAATCACGGTATTCTGCCTCATTGTTTTTTTTAGGAGGGGGAGAACGGGGGTAGGAGGGATGAGGAGGGAGGACGGGGATAGGAGGGAGGACGGGGCTTGGAGGGAGGAGGAGGGAGGGAGGACGGGGGTAGGAGGGAGGAGGAGGGAGGACGGGGGTAGGAGAGATGAGGAGGGAGGACGGGAATATGAGGGAGGAGGAGGGAGGGAGGACGGGGTAGGAGGGAGGACGGGGCTTGGAGGGAGGAGGAGGGGAGGGAGGACGGGGGTAGGAGGGAGGAGGAGGGGAGGGAGGACGGGGGTAGGAGGGAGGAGGAAGGGAGGGATGAAGGGGGTAGGAGGGAGGACGGGGCTTGGAGGGAGGAAGAGGGGAGGGAGGACGGGGGTAGAAGGGAGGAGGAGGGAGGGAGGACGGGGGTAGGAGGGAGGAGGAGAGGAGGGAGGACGGGGGTAGGAGGGAGGAGGAGGGAGGACGGGGGTAGAAGGGATGAGGAGGGAGGACGGGGATAGGAGGGAGGAGGAGGGGAGGGAGGACGGGGTAGGAGGGAGGAGGAGGGGAGGGAGGACGGGGGTAGGAGGGAGGAGGAGGGGAGGGAGGACGGGGGTAGGAGGGAGGACGGGGCTTGGAGGGAAGAGGAGGGGAGGGAGGATTGGGATAGGAGGGAGGAGGAGGGAGGACGGGGGTAGGAGGGATGAGGAGGGAGGACGGGGATAGGAGGGAGGAGGAGGGAGGGAGGATGGATGTAGGAGGGAGGAGGAGGGGAGGGAGGATGGGGGTAGGAGGGAGGAGGAGGGGAGGGAGGACGGGGTAGGAGGGAGGAGGAGGGGAGGGAGGATGGGGGTAGGGAGGGAGGAGGAGGGGAAGGAGGACGGGGTAGGAGGGAGGAGGAGAGGAGGGAGGACGGGGTAGGAGGGAGGATGGGGGTAGGAGTGATGAGGAGGGAGGACGGGGATAGGAGGGAGGAGGAGGGGAGGGAGGACGGGGTTGGAGGGAGGACGGGGCTTGGAGGGAGGAGGAGGGGAGGGAGGACGGGGGTAGGAGGGAGGACGGGGCTAGGAGGGAGGAGGAGGGGAGGGAGGACGGGGGTAGGAGGGAGGAGGAGGAGGGGATGAGGGTTAGACAAATTGTTTTTTAATTATTTATAAACTTTGTGCCAAAGTAAAAATTAATGAATGGTGTTTCAGACTGCTCTAACACTTACCATTCTTGGCACTCCTCCGTTCATCTCCCTCTACTGTTGGCACTCCCCCGTTCATCTCCCTCTACTGTTGGCACTCCCCCGTTTATCTCCCTCTCCTGTTGGCACTCCCGCGTTCATCTCCCTCTCCTGTTGGCACTCATCCGTTCATCTCCCTTTACTGTTGGCACTCCTCTGTTAATCTCCCTTCCTTGTTGGCACTCATCTGTTAATGTCTCTTCCTTGTTGGCACTCATCTGTTAATATCCCTGTCCTCTTGGCACTCCTCTGTTAATCTCCCTGTCCCGTTGGCACTCATTTGTTAATCTCCCTGTCTTGTTGGCACTCCGTTAATCTCCATGTCTTGCTGGCACTCCTTCGTTCATCTGCTCCCTCTTACAGGTGCTGGGCATCAGCATCATCACCTGGGTGTACTCTGGCATCTTCTCAGCCATGCCCCTGATGGGCATCGTTGGCATCACCTACTCACCTGAAGGCTACCTGACTACCTGCAGGTCAGTACCTGTGACTGCACTCACCACCTGCACGTTAGTACCTGTGACTGCACTCACCACCTGCAGGTCAGTACCTGTGACTGCACTCACTACCTGCAGGTCAGTACCTGTGACTGCACTCACCACCTGCAGGTCAGTACCTGTGACTGCACTCACCACCTGCACGTCAGTACCTGTGACTGCACTCACCACCTGCAGGTCAGTACCTGTGACTGCACTCACCACCTGCAGGTCAGTACCTGTGATTGCACTCACCACCTGCAGGTCAGTACCTGTGACTGCACTCACTACCTGCACGTCAGTACCTGTGACTGCACTCACCACCTGCACGTCAGTACCTGTGACTGCACTCACCACCTGCAGGTCAGTACCTGTGACTGCACTCACCACCTGCACGTCAGTACCTGTGACTGCACTCACCACCTGCACGTCAGTACCTGTGACTGCACTCACCACCTGCACGTCAGTACCTGTGACTGCTCTTACCACCTGCAGGTCAGTACCTGTGATTGCACTCACCACCTTCACGTCAGTACCTGTGACTGCACTCGCCACCTGCAGGTCAGTACCTGTGACTGCACTCACCACCTGCAGGTCAGTACCTGTGACTGCACTCACCACCTGCAGGTCAGTACCTGTGACTGCACTCACCACCTGCAGGTCAGTACCTGTGACTGCACTCACCACCTGCAGGTCAGTACCTGTGACTGCTCTTACCACCTGCAGGTCAGTACCTGTGACTGCACTCACCACCTGCAGGTCAGTACCTGTGACTGCACTCACCACCTGCAGGTTAGTACCTATGACTGCACTCACCACCTGCAGGTCAGTACCTGTGACTGCTCTTACCACCTGCAGGTAATGACCTGCAGGTGATGAAAGAGGTCACAGGTATTCTTTACTGAAGGCTTCCTCACTTCCCTTCAGAAAAGTGTCTTAAAATGTTCGTCCTTTCTTCCTTTTATTTGCGAGAGAGAGAGAGAGAGAGAGAGAGAGAGAGAGAGAGAGAGAGAGAGAGAGAGAGAGAGAGAGAGAGAGAGAGAGAGAGAGAGAGAGAGAGAGAGAGAGAGAGATTTGTGTACCTTAGATATATTTAAAGTCTGGTGACTTTGTTTAAATAGAATATGTGTTTTTTACTCTTGATATAAAGCAGATATTCAGCTTGGTAATTGTTCTCAATTGTTTTAGCATCGATGATTGAGTTTAATAATCTAAAACGTTTGGGTGATAGATGAGTACGTTTACCACGGCTTTAGGATGTCTTTTAATTAAATGTTACTGAAGCTTATTTCAGTAAAAGACAGGATACAATTACCAAAAGACGGTCTTACGTTATTTTAGTTCACTGAATGTGACAGCTGTCAATGACAGCTGTCAATGACAGCTGTCATTGGCGAAATTAATGCAAAATCCTCGTCATCATAAGCACGATAATTAGCATCGCTATCATTATCACTATCATCACCATAGCTTTTATAGTAAACACAATCTTTATTATCGCTATACATCATCCTGAATATCACTTCTCTCTCTCTCTCTCCTCCTCTCTTTTTTTTCTCTCTCTTGCTCTCTCTGCTGATCATAGCTTCGACTACCTGTCCGAGGCGATGCGGAACCGAGTGTACATCTTCTGCTTCTTCGTGGCGGCCTGGATGGTGCCCCTACACATCATCACCTTCAGTTACATGTCCATCGTCAGCACCGTGGCTAAGCAAGAGCTACAGTACAAGAGCTATCACGGCTCCTTCTGTAACTCCTTCAGACACCAGAGCGTCAAGAGGAAGAAGAATCTGGAGGTGAGTAGAAGTTCCGGAGTTTCCATGAGAGTGCTCAGCGAACTGTATTTTCCGGAGTTACTTCACCCCCTGTTGGGCTCTGTCATTCCTACTCTTGAAACTGTGTTTACTAGATGACGGCTCCGAGGATCTCCAGGTTTCAGACTGGTCAGTCGGGCCACTTAAAAATATTAAACTATTATATTGTGCTGTTTTGCGTACCTAGCAGCTCCTTCAATTAAACATCACGTGTTATTTTATCGTTATTCAAGTTGCGTGTTATTTTAATAAAATTAACGTTGCACTTCTCAGTGTTCACTCTTACTAACTTGGCCTAACTAAGTTTCGTTATAGAGTCGATACAACGGTGTAACCAGAGGTATTAAAGGGTGGCGCTGTGTCTGCAACCAGAAACGGGAATATTTTAACTTCACGCGAGACTTAATATGATGACCCAGTCAGTAAAACTTTACGTCGATGGGATAAGTCACACGCGCAACACCTGCATATCTTTATTATGGAGACGTTTCGCCAACCCTCTCAAAGTACCTCTCCACTTTTTCCACTATAATTATTCAGCCACTGGTAGTAGCTGTATCTTCCTTGACATCCAGTTTAACCTGTAGCTGGGTAATAGCAGCATCGTCCTCACCTCCAGTGTTTCTCAAGTGCTAATTAATCCAGGATGGACGGTGTCCGCAGTTTTAACACCGAGAATAACTCCTGAAACATCTCCATAATAAAGTTATCCAGGTGATGCATATCTCTTTATCTTTTCGATCTCGCATTCCATTCATTCAATAAAACTTGAGGTTATTTGATCCGTGATCACATTTTAGATGCGGTATATAAGGTCTTTCATTCAGTTTAATAACAAATGAACGCATTTTTATGTTTTAAAAGGCGTGGAAAATCACTCTAAAATTCTTCCCAACATAATATGTAACACTTAAAAAACCTAACGCAAGTCAACTTATTCCCCTGAAACAGTAGAAGTTCCAAGAGAGTTTATTAATACAGGTAAATTTACTAAATAGGACGCATAATAGAACAAAAATAGTAAGTGGTATTGTGCTGGTGGCAGGACCTCTGTTGTTACTCTCCTATAAATAAGACAGGTCAAGAATATAAACACCTGATGTATATGTCATTGTATATATGCTGAGAGTTAACTTTGAACTTATGTTAGGAATTCCATGTGTCATGATACGTCAAAAGGACATATAGTTTGCTAATAAATGATGTTTTCGTCGGTATTAAATCTTATTTTTGAGAGGGGAATAAATTGGTAGATAACATTTATTGCGAAGTATAAGAGGAAGTAAACGTCCAAACGTCGCTTTTTCTCATGGTGAAGATCCAGGCTCTAGAAGACGTGGCTTTGGGAACCACAATGTATATTTGATTAGGGATGTGTTTTCACTCCATGTATGTGAGCTAAGAGGAGCAGTGTATATACACCAAGGAAGGGGGGTGTATATACACCAAGGAAGGGGGGTGTATATACACCAAGGAAGGGGGGTGTATATACACCAAGGAAGGGGGGTGTATATGCACCAAGGAAGGGGGGTGTATATACACCAAGGAAGGGGGGTGTATATACAATGAGAGTTTACTTTCTATTTTAGGGAATATAAAATTGGTGATGTACAGATGAAATGTTGCCTCAATAGTCCTCGGACAGTTTATAAAGCAAAACTAATCAGCCATCTTCCGAGGTCAGCTCCACTAAATGACAGGCAATGTCCCTCTTCTTGTCTCCCTCCTCCGCCTTCTTCTCTCCTTCGCTCTGCGTCTCTCCATATTTCTTACAGACGCCAGTTATCCGATACTTTTAATAAAGTCGCTCCAAAACCCACACTCTAGTGTCTAGTCTATCGACCTGTAGTCTTCCATTGTGGTGTATCAGGCGTAACATCTAAGCAGAACAAGGTCCTCATCTTCACACAGGGTTGGGTTCTTACCAAGAAATTAATTCTTCTTTTTAATCAACATTTCTTAGTTTCGAGTGTACGAAGGCATTTATTTACCTTGGCATATTTCGCCAATGCAACTATCTTTTCATTTCTTTGTTTTGAAGGGCAACCCGTAGGTTGGATATATATTACCTGGAGAGAGTACCGGGGGTCACCACCTGCGGCTGGCCAGGACTCGATCCTGCGTTCCCACTCCCAGCCCTGTGAGAACTGAACGAAGTATGCATCACTCTATCCACTGGACCAACAACGAGATTGCTGGGTGCGTGATCTTTGAAGGATCGCTGGTTAATTTTTTAAGGCAATGTGAACGTTGTTCTGTCTCTTGAGGCAGGAGATTGTGTCGCAGAATCTAATCTCGGCTGGCCGCAGTTTGGTAAAAGTTTCCATACCACTTGTTTTGTAGTTTCGTTAATATATGTATATATATATATATATGCAAGACAACCACTATGAAAAATAGAGGAATTCCCAAGCGCTTTCGTGAGTAGTCACGAAAGCGCTTGGAATTCCTCTATTTTTCATAGTGGTTGTCTTGCATATTTTGATATCACCTGATTACTGTGATCTTTTGCATATATATATATATATATATATATATATATATATATATATATATATATATATATATATATATATATATATATATATATATATATATATATATATACAACTATTACTGCTCCTGCTACTACTACTGCTAATAATAATATTATTAGTAGTAGTAGTTGTAGTATCCATCATCCATACCCCCACTCAGACCCCGGCCCCTACGATAACCCACCACTCCATCGAATCCCAACATCCCCGCCCTTCACCCCCTCCACATCCTATTACCCCGCTCACCCCTTCACTAATCGTCCCCAACACCTTCCTCCCCCACAACCCCCTAACACCACCAGGTCCACTCACCTTGTGTTACCCCCGGCAGGTGCAGCTGGCCAAAGTGGCTTCTGGCATCATTGGGATGTGGGTGGCAGCGTGGACGCCATACGCCGTGGTGGCACTGCTAGGCATCTTCCAGCAGCATGCCATCATCACGCCCCTCGTCTCCATGATCCCGGCACTCTTCGCCAAGACAGCATCCTGTTTCGACCCCTACGTTTATGCTCTCTCTCACCCACGCTTCAAGGTCAGCAGGGAGAATGTGGAATGAGGAGAGATAGTGAGGGAGAATAAGGGAGAGAGAAAGATAATGAGAACTATTAAGGGTTAGCCAGAGATAATAAGGGATAGGGAAAAATGAAGATAGCGAGAGATAATAAAGATTAGCGAGAAATGATAAAGGATGTGGAAAGATAATAAAGAATAGAGAGCGATCATGCTGGAGATACGGATTATTATTATTATTATTATTATTATTATTATTATCATCAAGGGAGAGCGCTAAACCCGTAGGATTATGCAGCGCCTGTGGAGAGGGAATGTGGAAGGTATTCAGTCTTAATTCAGGGAACCGGAGCACAGATCCAATTCCCTAGATCAAGAGCCCCTCACCAACATCAAGGAACCTTCCTTGACGGGGTTGAGATATGGAAGATTAATAAGATACAGGAAAGAATAATAAGAAATTGGGAATAATTGTATGGGACAGAAAAGAAAACTAGTAGAACAAGAGGGAATAAAAGGGTTGAAAGTGGAACAAAAATTTGAATGAGAGAGATGGGAAGGAAGGGCGGAAAGTTAGGCAGAACAGTGAGTGCACTGTGCACACACAGAAGCACTCTCACTCGTGTCACATTGGTGACGGTGTACAGTGCTGACGAATTGTTGAGTAAGACACATGCACAACATTTGGTTATCATTATTGCCGAAACGTTTCTCTTGCACAGCAAGCTTCTTCAGTCTAATACAGGTGAATATGTCACTGTAGACGGCAGAAGTAATTTTTAGGCGATCAGTCTCTCAGCTCTTGATAGGAGATAGTCAGTCCCTCAGCCACAACCCATCATGAGTGAGGAAGGGGGACTGATAACCCCAAAATAACTTCTGCATTCTCCTAGATTGACGATGCTGCTACGCAGGAGAAAAAGTTTTGGCATGAAGATACCCAAATATTTGCACATGTTTCTTATTCTCTCATGTCTCATAGACTGGACACAAGCTGAACTTATTGCTAATGAACAAAACATGGCAAGGAGACTTCTATAAACATCTATAAAGTAAAGACATCTCCAGAGAATACTTGGTCAACTTATTGATCTCCCTCTAAGATCTAGCTTGTTTCTAGTTTCGTAACAGTTTATCAGATTGCATCCTAGTCCAGTTATCCTGTAAAATTAGGTTTCTCAATAGCGCTTTGGTAATACAATCGGATGAATACAAACCAACTAAATAAAAGATGAGATCTTTAATAACGAAGGTGTCTAGGTGGTAATAATTACATTGAATATAATTTGAATATTTGAATATTGGAGTATATCTTGATATACTTATATATCATAGTTATTCTGTACATATAATCGTATGATGCTATGGGCACAATGAATATAATACTGTACTACTATAAAAATGTACCGTCTAGTACGTTGCTATGAGATTCACTCATTAATACAAGAGTAATATTGTGTGTGTGTGTTTGTGTAAGTGCTCAGTATGTGCTCACCTTGATTCAACTCAGACTTAGAATGTGACTGACAATACCAAGTCCCTAAATAAGCTAACTTCTGGACCATCAAGGCAATCAAACAGCTTGCTTGAATAGTATGACGACCCATTCTCCAAACAGCAATACTGTTAGACACAGCAGTGAACAGCACAGCGTCAGGTGAGGAATCAAGGAGACTAAAAACAATCCTAATTACGGACCTTTAACAGTTCTTACACAGAAGACATAAAATTCCCTTATTACTAAAACTGGGTCCAGCAATTCCAATTTCCCGACTATGACGGCGCATAGATGCCAAAACAACGTAGGTCGAAAGTTGAATTCGGGACCAGAGATAAAGTGTCTCTGAAAATGTCAAATATCACTTACTCTAAATAATGCTCTATGAACAGAGTTGAACAGAGTTATAAGAAGTATGTCCCAACTCACCAACACAGACATATTCTACCAAAAAAGAGTCTAAAGAACATGATCTGAGGAGAATAACATTCTCCTAGACAGAGCAAGAGACGAGATGTTTCCTCAATGAGCAACAGTGAGAGAGAGAGAGAGAGAGAGAGAGAGAGAGAGAGAGAGAGAGAGAGAGAGAGAGAGAGAGAGAGAGAGAGAAGGAAGCAGGCTTGCAGATTTGCAGATCCGACGTCAGGTTACTGGTACCAGCTCGTGCTACCAACATACATAAGCTAATATAATAAGTCAAATAATAATGTTAAGCATGAAATTTTCATTTTTGTTATTAATGAAAGCATCAGCAACATCAAATTATATGAAAAGACGATATATATACAAAATGTTTACTGCGCCCTTTCTCTGAGGTCGCAATAGAGACAATGTTAGGAGTCAGCAGACGATGCTTGGAGTCAGCAGACGATGCTTGGAGTCAGCAGCAGACGATGCTTGGATTCTTCACTCATTCATAAAAGAAGGTTCTTGTGACTATAGCTACTCCTCACCACACCTGAGGAATTTGACACACATGCACCACCTGGGTAGCTTAATAATTCTCACATCTTAATATTGTTGGTATTATACTGTAATCATCTCACCTGCTTCAGTTCCTTCAAGACTACGGTGCTCTTCACCAACCCCAAGACTGAGGGGCCGATTACCTCATCAACACCCTGGTGATGGACCAGGTGCTTCGGCTTCTTCAGTACCCTAGTGATGGACCAGGTGCTTCGGCTTCTTCAGTACCCTGGTGATGGACCAGGTGCTTCGGCTTCTTCAGTACCCTGGTGATGGACCAGGTGCTTCAGCTCCTTCAGTACCCTGGTGATGGACCAGGTGCTTCGGCTTCTTCAGTACCCTGGTGATGGACCAGGTGCTTCGGCTTCTTCAGTACCCTGGTGATGGACCAGGTGCTTCGGCTTCTTCAGTACCCTGGTGATGGACCAGGTGCTTCAGCTCCTTCAGTACCCTGGTGATGGACCAGGTGCTTCGGCTTCTTCAGTACCCTGGTGATGGACCAGGTGCTTACATAAGAACATAAGAACATAAGAAAGGAGGAACACTGCAGCAGGCCTGTTGGCCCATACTAGGCAGGTCCTTCACATTCCATCCCACCAACAGAACACTTGTTCAACCCAACTTTCAATGCTACCCAAGAAATAAGATTTGATAATTTTATTTACTCATGTGCAATTCCCACTCAAATCCAACCCCTCTCACTCATGAATTTATCCAACCTAAATTTAAAACTACCCAAGGTCCTAGCTTCAATAACCCTACTAGGCAGACTGTTCCACTCATCAACTACCCTATTTCCAAACCAATACTTTCCTATATCCTTTCTAAATCTAAACTTATCTAACTTGAATCCATTATTGCGGGTTCTCTCTTGGAGAGATATCCTCAAGACCTTATTTATATCCCCTTTGTTAATACCCATTTTCCACTTGTATACCTCGATCATGTCTCCCCTCATTCTACGTCTTACAAGTGAATGTAATTTAAGGGTCATTCAATCTTTCTTCGTAAGTAAGATTTCTAATGCTATGTATTAATTTAGTCATTCTACGCTGAATGTTTTCTAACAAATTTATGTCCATTCTGTAATATGGAGACCAGAACTGAGCTGCGTAATCTAGGTGAGGCCTTACTAATGATGTATAAAGCTGTAATATAACCTCTGGACTTCTGTTGCTAACACTTCTTGATATAAATCCCAGTAATCTATTTGCCTTATTACGTACGCTTAGGCATTGCTGTCTTGGTTTAAGGTTGCTGCTTACCATCACCCCCAAGTCCTTCTCGCAATCTGTATGGCTAAGTTCTACGTTATTTAACTTATAAGTGCTTGGGTTATGGACACTTCCGAGCTTTAGAACTTTGCATTTATCTACATTGAACTGCATCTGCCATTTTTCTGACCAGGAATTGAGTTTGTCTAAATCCTCCTGTAGTTCACTGACATCTACGTCTGAATCGATTATCCTACCTATCTTCGTGTCATCAGCGAATTTGCTCATATCACTAGAAATTCCCTCGTCAAGGTCATTTATATATATTATAAACAACAACGGGCCCAAAACCGATCCCTGAGGAACGCCACTTGTTACAGATCCCCACTCAGATTTAACCCCATTAATGCACACCCTCTGCTTCCTATTGGTGAGCCATGACTCGATCCATGAAAACACTTTTCCCCCAATGCCATGAAAAGCCACTTTCTTTAACAGTCTCTGATGTGGTACTCTATCAAAAGCCTTACTAAAATCCAAATAAACAATATCGAATTCTTTATCATGATCAACTGCCTCAAAAGCCTTACTGAAAAAAGTTAATAAATTAGTTAGGCAGGAACGGCCCCTGGTGAATCCATGTTGAGTATCATTAATCAAATTATGCCTATCGAGATGGCTTCTTATGTTATCAGCTATAATCGACTCTAATAATTTGCCTACAATTGATGTTAGACTTATTGGGCGGTAATTTGATGGTAACGACTTGTCCCCTGCTTTAAAAATAGGAATTACATTAGCCATCTTCCACGTATCAGACACTACACCTGTTTGAAGATATAGGTTAAAAATGTTAGTTAAGGGTTCACAGAGTTCAATTTTGCATTCCTTAAGAACCCTTGAAAAAAGCTCATCAGGGCCTGGCGATTTATTTTGCTTCAAACGGTCTATCTGTTTGATAACTATTTCGCTAGTGACTGTGATACTACATAATTTATCTTCTTCAGGCCTACTAAAATACCTAATTCTTGGGATATTATTAGTGTCTTCCTGAGTGAAAACCGAGAGAATATAATTATTAAAAATAGAGCACATTTCATTATCTTTGTCAGTAAGATACCCATAATTATTTTTAAGGGGACCCATCTTATCTCTAACTTTTGTTCTATACACCTGGAAAAAACTTTTTGGGTTAGTTTTCGAATCCCTAGCAACTTTAATTTCGTAGTCCCGCTTAGCTTTTCTTATCCCCTTTTTAACGTCCCTCTTAATGTCAATATACTGATTCATAAGATGACCCTCACCTCTTTTGATACGCCTATAAATTCCTTTCTTCTGCCCTAAAAGATATTTGAGCCTATTATTCATCCATTTTGGGTCATTTCTATTCGATCTAATTTCTTTATATGGGATAAATGTTCTTTGGGCAGCATGTATAGTGTTCAGAAAACTGTCATATTGATAGCTCTCTTCATTACCCCAGTCCACAGATGATAAGTGTTCTCTAAGTCCATTGTAATCTGCTAAGCGAAAATCTGGGACCGTTACTGAGTTATTCGTACTATGAAACTTCCATTCAATGCCAAAGGTAATTGATTTGTGATCGCTTGCGCCGAGTTCCTCTGTAATTTCTAAATTATTAACAAGGGTTTCCTTGTTTGCCAGAACTAAGTCAAGCAGATTATTTCCCCTTGTAGGTTCTGTCACAAACTGCTTCAAAAAACAATCTTGAACTACTTCTAAGAAGTCGTTAGATTCTAAATTCCCAGTCAAAAAATTCCAATCAATTTGACTAAAGTTGAAGTCACCCAGAATAACTACGTTATCGTGCATTGTGGCCTTAACAATTTCCTCCCATAGTAGTCTCCCTTGGTCCCTATCTAAGTTTGGGGGACGGTATATCACACCTAAAATCAATTTTTCATGCCCCTCTGAAAATTCTATCCAGACAGACTCGGCTTCTTCAGTATCCTGGTGATGGACCAGGTGCTTCAGCTCCTTCAGTACCCTGGTGATGGACCAGGTGCTTCAGCTCCTTCAGTACCCTGGTGATGGACCAGGTGCTTCGGCTTCTTCAGTACCCTGGTGATGGACCAGGTGCTTCGGCTTCTTCAGTACCCTGGGGATGGACCAGGTGCTTCGGCTCCTTCAGTACTCTGGTGATGGACCAGGTGCTTCGGCTCCTTCAATACCCTGGTGATGGACCAGGTGTTTCGGCTTCTTCAGTACCCTGGTGATGGACCAGGTGCTTCGGCTCCTTCAGTACCTTGGTGATGGACCAGGTGCTTCGGCTCCTTCAGTACCCTGGTGATGGACCAGGTGCTTCGGCTTCTTCAGTACCCTGGTGATGGACCAGGTGCTTCGGCTCCTTCAGTACCCTGGTGATGGACCAGTTGCTTCGGCTTCTTCAGTACCCTGGTGATGGACCAGGTGCTTCGGCTCCTTCAGTACCCTGGTGATGGACCAGGTGCTTCGGTTCCTTCAGTACCCTGGTGATGGACCAGGTGCTTCGGCTCCTTCAGTACCCTCTTTAACAGTGCACTGATTGTCAAAGCTTATTCCATGGACGGAGTTAAAGGTGGGTTTGGCAGTTTTTTTTTTGGGGGGGTTTGGTTTTTGGGTTTGAGAGAGACTTGTCTAGTGTGGGCTGGTTGGCCAGCTGCATTATTCCTCCTTTCTTGTGCTCTTATGAGTAAGAGGAGTTGGATTTGAGGGTGACATTAGTTTAGGGTTATTGAAGCTAGGACCTTGGGTAGTTTCAAATTTAGGTTTGATAAATTCATGAGTGAGAGGGGTTGGATTTGAGTGGGACTCGCACATGAGTAAATAGAATTATCAAAGCTTATTTCTTGGGTAGCATTGAAAATTGGGTTGAGCAAATGTTCTATTAGTGGGACGGATTGTGAAGGACCTGCCTAGTATGGGCCAACAGACCTGCTGCAGTGTTCCTCCTTTCTTATGTTCTTATGTTTAAGAGGGTTATCAGAGGTTATTTTTTGGGTGGCACTGAGAAGGGGTTGGACAAATATTTTTGTTGATGGGTTTGGATTTGATGAGGACTATCCCAGAAAGTTTTTTCTCGAGTTGCAATGGGAAAACCACGATGTTACTATGAAGGACTGGTAGCTCGGACGAGACGTTAGTGGGGCCTTCATTAATGCCCAGCTGATATTTATGCATATAGACTGCCTCTCGAGAAAGAACTTTCATCCGATGGCAAGGTTCATAAAGCATGTATTTCTGGTAACATAAGAACATAAGAAAGGAGGAACACTGCAGCAGGCCCGTTGGCCCATACTAGGCAGGTCCTTCACAATCCGTCCCACTAACAGAATATTTGCTCAAGCCAATTTTCAATGCTACCCAAGAAATAAGCTTTGACAATTCTACCCACTCATGCGCGAGTCCCACTCAAATCCAACCCCTCTCACTCATGAATTTATCCAACCTAAATTTGAAACTACTCAAGGTCCTAGCTTCAATAACCCTACTAGGCAGACTGTTCCACTCATCAACTACCCTATTTCCAAACCAATACTTTCCTATATCCTTTCTAAATCTAAACTTATCTAACTTGAATCCATTATTGCGGGTTCTCTCTTGGAGAGATATCCTCAAGACCTTATTTATATCCCCTTTGTTTATACCCATTTTCCACTTGTATACCTCGATCATGTCTCCCTCATTCTACGTCTTACAAGTGAATGTAATTTTAGGGTCTTCAATCTTTCTTCGTAAGGAAGATTTCTAATGCTATGTATTAATTTAGTCATTCTACGCTGAATGTTTTCTAACGAATTTATGTCCATTTTGTAATATGGAGACCAGAACTGAGCTGCGTAATCTAGGTGAGGCCTTACTAATGATGTATAAAGCTGTAATATAACCTCTTGACTTCTGTTGCTAACACTTCTTGATATAAATCCCAGTAATCTATTTGCCTTATTACGTACGCTTAGGCATTGCTGTCTTGGTTTAAGGTTGCTGCTTACCATCACCCCCAAGTCCTTCGCAATCTGTATGGCTAAGTTCTACGTTATTTAACTTATAAGTGCTTGGGTTATGGACACTCCCGAGCTTCAGAACCTTGCATTTGTCTACATTGAACTGCATCTGCCACTTTTCTGACCACGAATTAAGTTTGTCTAAATCTTCCTGAAGTTCTATGACATCTATGTTTGAATCAATTATTCTACCTATCTTCGTGTCGTCGGCGAATTTGCTCATATCACTAGTAATTCCCTCATCAAGGTCATTGATATATATTATAAATAACAATGGGCCTAAGACTGATCCCTGTGGAACACCACTTGTTACAAGTCCCCATTCGGATTTAACCCCATTTATGCACACTCTCTGCTTCCTATTGGTGAGCCATGACTCGATCCATGACAGCACTTTTCCCCAATGCCATGAGCTGCCACTTTCTTTAACAGTCTCTGGTGCGGTACTCTATCAAAAGCCTTACTAAAGTCTAAATAAACAATATCGAATTCTTTATCGTGATCAACAGCCTCAAAAGCTTTACTGAAGAAGGTTAATAAATTAGATAGGCAGGAACGGCCCCTCGTGAATCCATGCTGGGTATCATTAATCAAATTATGGTTATCTAGATGGCTTCTAATAATATCAGCTATAATTGACTCAAGTAATTTGCCTACAATTGAGGTCAGGCTTATTGGGCGGTAGTTTGACGGTAGTGACTTGTCCCCTGCTTTAAAAATAGGAATTACATTAGCCATCTTCCACATATCAGACACTACACCTGTTTGAAGAGATAAATTAAAAATGTTAGATATTGGTTCACAGAGTTCCATTTTGCATTCCTTAAGAACCCTTGCAAAAAGCTCATCAGGACCCGGCGATTTATTTTGTTTCAGTCGGTCCAGCTGTTTCATAATCATTTCGCTAGTGACTGTGATATTATATAATTTATCTTCTTCTGGGCCTCTGTAAAAATTAATTACTGGGATATTATTAATGTCTTCCTGTGTGAAAACCGAGAGAAAATAATTATTAAAAATAGAGCACATATCATTCTCCTTGTCAGTAAGATGCCCAAAGTTATTTTTAAGGGGACCTATCTTATCCCTAACTTTTGTTCTATAAACCTGGAAAAAACTTTTTGGGTTAGCAAATCTTAACTGGTTTGCAACAGGTATTCACAAAAGGTCTTCCGCCAGCGACATCCATGTATTACATCACTTTTCCAGAGAGTTGTTTAACAAAGGGGATATAAATAAGGTCTTGAGGATATCTCACCAAGAATGAACCCGCAATAATGGATTCAAGTTAGATAAGTTTAGATTTAGAAAGGATATAGGAAAGTATTGGTTTGGAAATAGGGTAGTTGATGAGTGGAACAGTCTGCCTAGTAGGGTTATTGAAGCTAGGACCTTGGGTAGTTTCAAATTTAGGTTGGATAAATTCATGAGTGAGAGGGGTTGGAGTTGAGTGGGACTCGCACGAGTGAATGGAATTGTCAGAGCTTATTTCTTGGGTAGCATTGAAAATTAGGTTGAGCAAGTGTTCTGTTAGTGGGACGGATTGTGAAGGACCTGCCTAGTATGGGCCAACAGGCCTGCTGCAGTGTTCCTCCTTTCTCATGTTCTTATGTTCTTAGTATGGGCCAGTAGGCCTGCTGCAGTGTTCCTCCTTATGTTCTCATTAGCTCATTCCTTACATTCTCCCCCCCTCTCTCTCTCTCTCTTCCCCTTTCCCTCCCACTCTCCCTCCCCTCCTTTCCTGTCTTAGCTAGTTAAGATTTGCTTACCCGTGTTCATCTCTGGTCACTCCACAGACTGACCCTTCATGGCGCTAGTGAAGGACTCACCTTCCAAGAAATAAGCGCTATTCTCCCCTTCCTTCAATAACGTCTCAGTATCTTTCATTCCTCAAGCACCATATGACTCTCCCGGGTTTAGCACTTCCGCAAGAATTTAATAATAATAATAATAATAATAATCCACAGAACGAGCTGAGGAAGCGGCTGGGGGTGCGTCGTAGCAGGTTCCTGTGTGGCACCAGGAGTGGCACTACACACAGCTTCAGGAACGGCACTACTCTAGGCTGTTCTGTGAGCACCGTCAGCGAGATACGCGAGGAACGCGAGCTCTCAGAGGTAAAGGTGAGCCAACATGCCTTGAGGAGGGATGGCCTTGGATTACTGCCGATCAGCAGTAATGTATTGGTGATCAGAAAAGGACCGAGCGATTATACTGTAGTGAGAGGGGCAGTTAGGTGATCAGCTAGTTTGTCAGGTATTAGGCCTTTCTAGTGATCGTGGGACACTAAGGCCTCAGGTCCCATCAAGAGGTGTATAGAGGTGTATAAAGGTGTATAACTGAGCGTTATTTAATCTCAAAAATAAGGATAAAGTACATATCATTATTATTTTATAGGTGATGTTCAGAGTTAATAACTAAAGTGCAATCGCCGAGATTTAACATAAACTAATGTTAAATGAGATTTCTAGATAATCAAAATATTTATGTTTCTTATACATTTAGATTAATTACCTGATATTAATAATTTTATAAAAGAATTCAGCTTTCTTTGTACAGATTAAACACTTGTGCAACGTTTTTATTTTTTTTTATTTCAATAAGTTTAGCTTATACGGAGCTTCATTAATTCAGTACAGAGTGAGGGGAGGGGACACATGATATACACAGTGCCACGCAGAGCTGCCACAAAGTCTGCGTGGGAGAAGCAGCCAGAGATTTAGATATATGCTTTAGTAAACACAGACATGTCTTCCGTATCGACGATTTCAATAATGCACACATAATGCATTGGAATAGTCACGACCATCTAATGAACTGGAGTTGGACCAGACTCGTACAAATTATAAAAATCTACATAGTCGTCGCTGTCTTTAATCATTACTTATCAAGCCGGGCAGCACAGCTGTGCACAACATCGAGAGTTTTAACTTTTCAAGAGTTTTAACTTTTCAAGAGTTTTAACTTTTCAAGAGTTTTAACTTTTCAAGAGTTTTAACTTTTCAAGAGTTTTAACTTTTCAAGAGTTTTAACTTTTCAAGAGTTTTAACTTTTCAAGAGTTTTAACTTTTCAAGAGTTTTAACTTTTCAAGAGTTTTAACTTTTCAAGAGTTTTAACTTTTCAAGAGTTTTAACTTTTCAAGAGTTTTAACTTTTCAAGAGTTTTAACTTTTCAAGAGTTTTAACTTTTCAAGAGTTTTAACTTTTCAAGAGTTTTAACTTCATCTGAACCCTGAGACCAGTGGGTTTAATTTGAAATTTGTTTTTAGTCTGACATTAGTCAAAATATCTTTGAATTGTCTTTTCTTTTTTATTGATAATTCAGACACAGGTGCAAGAAAAGGAATTTGTTCCCAGTCTAATGTTTCTTTTGGAAGAGGAAAGTATTGTGGTATGTAAATCAGAAAGATGATTTATCACAAAACTTTCGACACTTTCGCTGAGATTGAAATTTTCTTCACCGATGGTTTTATTAGGAATCTTGCAGAAAACTTATCTTCAACAGAAGATTAATGTATAAGGAGCGTAAACATAAGTAACGGTGCTAAACTGAAAACGTCAGTGGATTAATTCATTTGCAACGTGAAACTTACCGGTCTCACTTTCACTCGTGTTATTACTTCTGCTTTACAAAAAGCTGACACATCCCGTCATAAAAACACTAATATCAGTGAATTAAACATTCACTTTTTTTCTGCAAAGTTTTTCCTCAGTCATTCATTATACCAGAACTTTTGCACACAATTTTTATCATTGTTTACGCAATAGTACTATATGAGCCTAACCTGTTTTTTTTTGTCTCTGCGATAGTAACTAATGCGGTATGAATCCGCGGTATGACACCCGCTGTGTCAGAACAAAGTGCTCTTTTCTTCTTACGGGGGTGACGCAGGGGGTTACACAGTGGGTTACGCAGAGTTTCTTTTGAAGTACTGATCACAATCATATTTCATATCAGGATGTTTTCCTTCACGATGTCTTAATTTCTCAGGATTCAGACTTTTGTTACTCAACGTTTGTTCTCCATTTGGTTCGTTATTGTTAACAGCCAAAGTAAAACTGAAGCTGTTGAAACGTTCGTTATACTTTCATTTCTTAATTGTGTTTCAGCTTAAATTATTAGAGCATGTTTCACTGGCATTTGTTAGTTGTGCTAACAAAACTAGATTTTGTTTCGCTGTTATTGTTTCGAATTTCTTTAATACTCACTGTAAGCTTAGCAGGTTGTTGCCAACGATCCATGTTATGAACGTGGCAGTATTGTCTTATCTATACGAAGTTTGTGACCACCAGCAGCAGAAGACTCAGTCAGACGAGACTACCGCACTAACTCTAAAATAACAACAGCTATGATGATAATAATAATAGTAATAGGAATTATCAGGAATTATTACATTATCAGGGATTTCCTCGAGGTGCAATAGTTAACGTCTCGGTGACTGAGTAACGACTACTAACGAGTACTCGGTGACTGAGTAACGACTACTAACGAGTACTCGGTGACTGAGTAACGACTACTAACGAGTACGACTGGAAACTCAGTTGAAGAAAACTCCTTTATTTTCAAACACGATTCTTGTTCGATGTGAACTTGTCACATTTATTGTAAGATCAAATAAACATGAGCCTGGATACCCCGTCTCAGAGGGTGGAACAGTTTTAACATACAAGCTTTGCCATCAATGGTGTCTTATCTACAGTGATTATCTCTTAGGTCTCAAGAAAACTAGTTAAGGAATGTTCTCAGATTAGCATAAAGGAATTCGTTTATCGTAAGACTGACCCCAGCAAAGTCTTGATATGTTTATCATAAGACTAACCATGACAGCCTTGATATATTTATCTATGATGATAGGCTTGCACATAAAATAGTAATCATTGTTTAATCTGTTGTATAGTCAGAGATATTACAGAAAGTAACTGATCTAATGCGTGATTTTTCTTCTTATCCTGACTAGGGGATCGATACCAGCGATCCTTCCTACGTCTCACTGGGTCCTCCACTACACAGGAGTGACCCTCCCCACACCTCGCTGGGTTCTCGCCTGCAAAGGAACACTTACTCCAGCAACCCCGTCATTAGTGAGAGGAGACATAGTAGAATTTCCGTCAGCTCCCGCAGCAGCAAAAGCCTCGTCTCTCCAGCAGTGGCTGATATCTACCCCAGGACCACCATCTCTGCCTACAGTTTCAGGAGGGCATCACGTCTTCTCATCCGCAAGGAGGTGTTGGAGAGAGGCAGAAATTATGCTGATCCTAGGATAAGACTGCAGACATCAGTGCTCATCGAGTGTCCAACTGGTGGGATACCCAAGCTGCCCTTCGCATACAGCTATTCAGTGGGAAGCGGCGTTGACAAACTCAGCAGAAGCCCGGGATATCCCGCGACTATATGGAGCTTATCCCAGAAGTCGCAGGACACAGCCCTCTACCCCAACACTTCCTCCACGTTGCAGGGCAGAACCGCATTCCAAAATAACATCATTTCAGACGATGAGTCTCGAGAGGACATAAAAATCCAAAATTTCAGTAAGAAAAATAAGGGAAATTCAAAAATATTTGACGATGACTTTGTCACCTCTCCCGACAGCGTCGAGGACTGAGCGTCCCGAGGCGCCGAGGTGCATGGGACGCAGCAATAGTCTGCCTAACATGCGTCAGTTACGACCGCATGAGGAGCAAAGACAAATTGACCGAAAATTTCTTTCTGCAACACTTTCGTGGAAAATAATTCCCAGTTTCCGTAAAAATAAAAGTCATTCTTCCCTTTTTCAAGACGACAAACCTTTGTGAAAGATGTGTAACTAAACGTTTGAGAAAGTGTGAAAGTGTGTAAGTAAACGTTTGAGAAACGTAAGCAAACGTTAAAGGAAAAGTGTGCAACTAAACGTTTGGGAAGGTTATATAGGTTATATGTATTTTGAAGTGTAAGTAAACGTTTGGAAAGGCTTACTAATAAACGTTTAGTGAAAAACGTTTAACTAAATGCTTAGAAAAATGTGGCAACTGAACGTTATTTAGCAAGAAAATGATGTTGAACATTCGGCATGTTTGGATACAAGTACATATATGACTTTCAGAATTGTTTGTACTAACAGCGTAACTGTAAAAAAAAAATACGTAACTGCATATATATACATTGAGAGATAAAAGACCTGAATTATCCCTCCAATATGATGTTTTCTGTGACTTTGACAACATGGAGGACGTACTTCTAGAGACCAAGATAATCACTTACTGTACTTTATAGGAAGGACATTCAATCAATTGTTTTCACAGAAACTCCCTCCAGTTTCTCCATGTTGCTAGACAGGTTTTTTTTCTGGTCATACTTTTATACTGGGGGGCAGTGATTGAGAATTAGGGATTTCCATTGCAGATCAGGAACGGTGATTTTTACACTTAAAATATAAAAAGGTGAAACCATTTATTTTTTTTGCCTGAAGTGTCATTAACTTTTTCGGAATTTGTTTAGTATAGATGACATTAAACTGACTTGTCGAGTGTGGTCTAAAACTCTCTTGACCCCGGCGATTACAATGCTTCGGTTGTGTTGATATTTGATTGATATTAATGTCTGATGTTCAGGAAGATGCCCAATGCTTCAGTTTTCAGTATTTTTAAAAAAAATATTAGTATGGGAAAATATGTAAATAAAAAATTGAGGCACACTGTACATCGTAGAAATCTATTTTAAATTGCGACTGGAGAACAATTTTTGTATACACAGTAATACATATATTATATCTTCATTACGCCTTAAAAAAAACGCTTTAACCAAATATATACCGTTCTCAGCTGTACACATATACTTATGGATGTATGTAACAATGAATATTTATCAGCATTAATGTATTGTATGTTATATTATTTGACTCTACACAGCAATGTGAAGAGCTACAATTTTAAAGGGCGGCAGCACAGATACATTTGTAGCAACCTGTGTGACTCTGTGAATGGTTTAGGTCGGACCGAAACGTCATCGTAAGCTCTTCTCTCCTATGTCCAGGTTATTTGTGTAATGTGTAACCTGTGTATTCACTTAGCGCACCTACGACTCAGCACCTCAAGGCAGGATCATGCTCTCTCGGGAAGGCCAATACATAGAGGTTCCCTAGGCTCATAATTATTTTTTTATCCATTCTCAGTGACTTAGGATCTAGAAGCTCTGAAGAAGGAATGCCCTCGTTGGAAAACACGTCTTTCCATTTGCTGTAAGAGTTTTGATTGAACAGAGACAGCAAGAGTGCTAATATTTCTTGGAAATATATATTGTCTGGCTGCTTTTCCATCCATCTGGTCTCTCGAGCTTCATACGTCAACATAACAAATATTCTATGACTCGAGAGGCTTAAATATAATGCTGAGAAGTGTACACACGCAAAAAGAGTATTTTGTAATTGTCATGTCACCATATGTTAGTGACTTTCTAGGTTGTCCTCTTAATAAAGTCTTTGAAAAAGGACTCTAAATCCCATGCTGAGGAGATGTTCATGATGGTCAGGAAATAAGTAAGCAAGTAAGCGGAAATAAGTTCTTGTTTCAATTACTACCTAGACATCTTGAACATTGACTTGCTGTACGGTGGTTACCACTAAAAGCATCTGTATTGACAACTTTATTCTATAACTGTTCCATTGGGAGCGGTGTTAACAAGCTTATCAGAAGCCGGGAAAATCCCGCGGCTATATGGAGCTTGTCCCCTAAAACATTCTCCATCAATCAAATTGCCCATATAATCTTTTAAGATCCCATTTTTCTTGCATACACCATATGCAACACCATCCTGGTGTCGGTGTCTTGCATACACCATATGCAACACCATCCTGGTGTCGGTGTCTTCATGTAGACAAGACTAAAACCATGTTATGTCAAGGAAATAACGGCAGAGAACACTTTATGTTATAGTGTGCTCAGTAAAAAAAATCACTAGTTAACTCATATTTTTCCACTCAGTTACATTCCTGCCCATCTCTTGTGACGTGTGGCAGCCAAACTTCCATTTGTTTGTCTCCTCTCAGTGCTCTTGAAGCTGTTTTAAATGCCTTTGTCTTGTATACATGTCAGACAAAGTCGTAATCCTTTAGCAGCACCTGGTTGTTGTTCCAAGACAAGTGTTGCAAATGCAACAAAGGGTTAAGCAAGGTGTGAGCATGTTTACAAATGCAGATCCATTAGTTGTTATAGCATCAATAATAAGTCTCATCAGAAGGCCGTCCCAAGGTTCTCAAGGCACCACAGAACCTCAGACGAAGCACGTACACGATGTGGAATTTCCCATGTGTAACATCATAAATGGACTAATTCTTTTGTCAAAACAACAGGAATACAGATTTTTTTTTCAAAGACACCATCGTGATAAATGAATGATATGAATCAAATACGGAGTTTAGCACATTTTTTTTTTTTTTTTTTTTAAATTTCATAATTGGCACTGCTCTTTGTCAGTCTTATTAGTTCTCTCCTGTGTCGTTTTCAGTGATTGCTTTTTTACTTCTTCAGCAGAAAAGACAATTAGGTTATTACTTGGATACAAGTAATAACTTGGATACAAGTAATAACTTGGATACAAGTAATAACTTGGATACAAGTAATAACTTGGATACAAGTAATAACTTGGATACAAGTAATAACTTGGATACAAGTAATAACTTGGATACAAGTAATAACTTGGATACAAGTAATAACTTGGATACAAGTAATAACTTGGATACAAGTTGTCCTCCACCACCTCCGATGACAACAGTTTGGTTGCCTTATTATCCTAATTGCCAATTTGGAATTATTTATTTATAGTCTCAGGAGCAGAGGTCGTGGTGCCCAGCAAATTTTCCATTATATATTTTAATATAATTTTTCAATACCACTTCCATTTTTATTCATTCCATTGTTCCACTCTCTGCAAAGAAAATTTTTCAAGAACCGTATTTTCCGTCATATAAGACGCGCTTTATTTCCCACAAAAAGTCTTGGAAAATCCCCCTGCGCCTTATATGCTCAAGGTCAGGGTCAAGGGTAGACTTTGGGTTACGCTTAAGCAGTTGTTTACTAACGTCACTCTATAACTGATTGGAAACAACGTCTTATACGTCTTATATTCTCGTGCGTCTTATATGCTAGTGCGCCTTATACGCCGGAAAACACGGTATCTCATCGGTTCGACTTTTTATTTCAAATTGTTTTCCTGTTCAAGATTCTAAGAATTTTGCATATCTGTTCTTTAATATATTTTTTAATGAACGCATATGTAGTAATCATCTCCTTTATTCTTCCTATTAGTCTTTTCTCCCTTTTATTATAACGCATATTTTTTTTTTTTTTACTTTTGCAAGTCATTTTGTTGTTCTTTTAATCTTTCCTATCGAATGCAAATGATTTCCGTTGTTCACCAAACCTTTGTTCATGATGTTCATCAAAAAACTTTGTTCATGAGGTTCACCAAAACTTTGTTCACGACGTTCATCAAAACTTTGTTCACAAAGTGCAGCCAATGAGTTATCCAAATCCTTAAACAGATCTTTTAGATTCATTGCGACTCACAGTTCAATATTCACGTTTTGTGTTCCCTTTACAGATGTTTCTAAAGCATTTACATTAATTAGTTATTTTTTTCCGCTTTTAAACTACAATAATCTTACAATATTTCTATTTACAACAACCAGGAAGAAAATGGAGAAAAGTCACCACCATGAAAATAATAAACAAAAGCTGATTTAACCCGTAATTTAAGTACATGTGAAAGGTATGGATATATAGAACACACTAAAAGTTAAAAGCAAGCTAGATAAATAACCCTTATATATATGATGAAGGGACAATGTTAAAAATAAATGTGGCAGGTATATTTAACGACTGCACTTTTGGTAGCTTCACGCAAATCCCTCAAATATAATGAACAATACTTTTCCTTCAATGACTGAACGTGTGAAATCATTCCGAAGAAGCACAGAGTAACCGCTAAGCTTCGTAGTTGTAGCAACTGATGCACAGTTTTTAAACAGAATGTTAGGAAGCTGTGGGACTAACATTATAGTGACCAAATGTCTCATGAGTTCAATACGATTCCAATCAACTTATTTCAAATAACAGTTGAAGATTTTTAGCCCTCTGATCATCACTTCTTGAGACACTGTTGAAAGCTACCCACTGAAGGTATTTTTTTCTTTACCGCATCGGCTGTCTCCCACCAAGGTAAGGTGACTCCCCCCCAAAAAAAAGGTAACTTCACCATCATTCATTTAGTAGCTATCCTGCCAATACTACACAGAACACCCTCACTCCTACTTCAGAGTGCAGACACTGTATTTTCCACTTCTGGCATCAAGACTGTATAACGAGTTTTCCTGAATCCCTTCATAAATGTTACCTTGCTCACACTCCAACAGCACGTCAAATCCATTGACCTGTACTCCGATCAAACACGCTCTCTTAAGAATCATGTTATTTTTATATAAATGTGGATTGTATTTACTGGTATTATTATTATTATTCTTTAGGAAGCCGAATAATTATTTGAAATGTTATCATACGAAGTGAACAGTTGTTGTACCTTAATTAAAGAACTATAATAATGTTGATATATTTACTTGTGTGTGACCAAAGGTCACCTTCTTGTACCGACCTTGTTGTGTTTCATGTATACCACTTCTGTTCCCTATTTTAATTGCTGATGCTAATAAAACTACCTGAACAGACAAGGATGCTAGTATGGATTTTTATTAGGCTATCCCTCCGTCCCTGGAGTTATCACACCTGTACCCGCAGTTATCTCACCTGTCCATGGAGTTGTCACACCTGTATCTGCAGTTATCATATTTACATCTGATGTTATCCCAGTTGTAACTGTAGTTAGACATTTTTCGAGTCATTCTTTTGATGGGGGAAACGTGTAAGACGTTTTCTGTACAAGAGGCTTAACAAGTACAGGAAACATGCTAAACATCGACCTGATTATCAAGCTGATCGTTGGGATCGGTATTCACGCAGATCGATATTGACATTTAATTCTTCTCTGAATGGCAAATACGATTTAATCGTTTCGAGACTGGCTAGTTCCTCATCCGCTCCGGAAGTGATGCGGCTTATGTGATCCTCTGACGATATCGGTGTGATGTGTACTCCTAGTTCTTTTCTTTTCGTCGTTACTTGTAGTTTCTCTTTTTCAATTTTGTACTCAGTCTCCAGTCTTCCCTTCGTTTCCCCGTTTTTTTTCAAGACTCTTCACTTGTTCGGAATGAATTCCTGCAGCCACTTGCTTCACAACCCCTGAGCTTATTTAAATTTCCCTTGAGGCCTCTTTTCCTTTTCGTTTTTCTTTCCCACTACTTTCACATTGTCTTCAAACTGAGACACTCAGGATTCGAACCCATCTGGAGCGTCATTTACATATACCAGGAAACGTTTTGGCCTAGTATTGATCTTTGGGGATCCTTACATTGACCACTAATCCAGTGGCTTTCATATCTTTTGAAAGTATCTCACCTCCTATGTCCTTTAACGAGCATAAAAGGGCTGATGCCTCAGTCGAATACACCATCTTTTACACGGATTTTTTTTTTCTAAACGTTCCAATCTATTGGCCTTTTAGAGGTTTCCGTTCCCCTGAATTTTTTAAGTTCTCACTAGTGGGCGGCACCGCCCAGGTTGAGATAGACAAATAAGGTTCAATGTGAGACTTTCTCCGATACTCTCACTTTTTGTCTCTGTCAGGAGTTTCTTGATCCACTGCATAACTTTTCTTTCTTCTCCTCTTGATTTTTGATTCCTTGAGGATCAGTCGCTGACAGGAAACTGTTAAATACTTGTTGCAATCCAAAAAAAAAAAAGAGTCCGCCTCTCCTTGTCTGGCTTTATCTCAGCAACTATCATAGCACTCCAGTAAGCTTGCCAGAGAGGATCTACCATTTCTGAAATAACGTTACTTTCACTGCTGAAGCTACTTTTCAGATGCTCTGGTATCCTCGTACTGACAGTCTCGACCAGAGCTTGCAAACAATGCACATCAGTACTCATCTGTTTGTACTCAACCATTTGTGGTTGCAGGGATCGAGTCACAGCTCCTCGCCCTCCTCTCCACTTACCGCTCTTGGGTTCACTCTCTCTCCTCGCTGTTTGAGCCCTATCATATCTTTTCTTAAAACTGTGTGGATCCCGCCTCTACCACTTCGCTGTTCAGGTCGTTCCACTTCCTGAAGCATCCTCGTGACTCAACTGTGTTTTTACCCTCCAGTTGGGACCTCCCGACACCCGCCTCTCAAACACTCGCTCTGTCCACCCTGTCTATTTCTCTCAGTATTTTATACGTCTCAATCATGTCGCCCCTGATCTTTCTAACCTCTAATCTCGTCAAGACGAAGATGAAGTAGTCCTTTATTGGTCTTCACTCCGTCCTTTAGACATAAAACTTAGTTTTCGACAAATTAATTGCCTTCGTAGTAGTCTAGTTCATACCTCTCCTCCTGCCACTGATGCTTCCCGTGTCTACTTCATTTCTTGTTCCTCTTGTCCTCTCCAAAGTTTTGGAGAAACTGTCCGCTCTCTTTATTACGATGTAAAGAGCACAAAAGAAGTGTTAGCCTTGTATACACTAATAATGTTCTTTTATGTCATGTTAGAAACCACAGTCATCCTATTGACTGGTCCTCTGCCTAACCTATCTACCCTTTCTCTAGCCTTCAAAGACGCCGTCACAACACTCCTAATATGAATCTTAGTTCTGGTTTTGTCTCTATAGATGCCTTCCTTTTTCATTACGTTGTCAAATGCTCTAAACTTCAGAAAACTCGTGACCTGACCTGATCTTTGTCTCCTCCTCCTCTCATTACCTCTTCAACTTTCCTATATTTTCATTGCCTTTTCTGTCTTCTGCCTTGGTGGGTTCTGTCCTATGGGTGATTTTGTCTGACGGGATTTTGTCCTATCCTTGTGGATCATTAGCTCTCCTGAAGGGCTCCTCTGTTTTTGTTTTCTTATTGACTATTATTGACTACTCCACTGTTACTACTACTACTACTACTACTACTACTACTACTACTACTACTACTGCTATCACTGATACAACTACCACTACTCCCATTTTACCACTCCTTTTCTCCTTCTCCCTCTCATGTATATTCCTGCCTCCTGACCGTCTTGCCTAAGTGTAACTTGTTGGTGATCCGACTCGGACCGAAACGTCGTGTAAGTTTCGGTCTCTGTTCTCTGATACTTGTTAAAGATCTTTGCTAAGGGGGCTACACAGTGGCTCTGCTTCTTCCCTAAGTACGCATGAGGTTATGTTGCGTGCGTGCGTGTGTGCGTTCGTGTGCGTACTCACCTAGTTGCGGTTGCAGGGGTCGAGTCATAGCTCCTGGCCCCGCCTCTTCACTGGCCTCTACTGTGTGTGTGTGTGTGTGTGTGCTCACCTGTTTGTGGTTGCGGGGGTCACGTTCTAGTTCCTTTGTGTAAATGTGTATGTACTCACCTATTTGTACCCACCTATTTGTGGTTGCATGGGTCGAGACATAGCTCCTGGTCCCTGTGTATGTGTGTTTGTGTGTCTGTCTATCTGTGTGAGACATATGAGCCCCATTTTTGAGTGCAGCATCGTTGATACAAGTTCAGTGCAGAATTAGCGCAATTAGTAAAGAAATCAAGTGGAAAATCAGAAAAAAAAAGTGAAGGATGGCGCGGGTTCGAGGCAGCTGTCGAACAAGATACCTGGGTTGGTCTGCGGATTATTGGACATAATATCGAGGGGAAAAAAATCAATATTACCTTTAAGGTAAGGGTTGCCAGAAACCTCATGGGAAGTTTTGCCAGTAACTTTGGGGAAATTGTTACTGGTTATAGATGGGAGATGGTCTTTTGAGTCGTGAGCGTTGAATATCCTCTAGAAATTTAGTGTTTTTGTGTGAGTATGATGAAAGATATCTGAGTGGCGATTACAGTGATGCTACTAGCAGATGTAACATGTACTAGGCAGTGTAGCAGAGCCAGTCAAGGTACGACCCCTAACCTGGTAGGGAGAGAACACAGTTCAACAGATAACATGAGAAAACAAAAGATAAGCATTATACAAATGATCTAAAAATGATTTAACAGGCAGTATTATAATTTTGTACAATGGTTCAACAATCACATAATAAAACAATCAGAGAAAACAGTGTGACCTGTTTTCCACAGGTTAAGTCTGTAGAGCACTTGTCCATGGCTTACCACTGAGCATGCCTTAGATACCATTGTAAACTGGTCCCAATACTTCCATCTGTGATCCTTTCATGAATGTCCCAGTGTATCCTAATAAAAACTTTGAGGAGTACATAGCACCCGCACTGAGGACAACACATTGCCATCGTTCTGAATCAGATCATTTCACTTACAATGTACAAATGTAAACTTGCATGTCATCAGATTTACTGATGACATACTCAAAACCTTAATATACTTCTTACAGCATATCATCGCTGTCTGAATTGTATGCTGATAACAAGTTGGTGTATCAACAAGTTGGTGTATCAACAAGTTGGTGTATCAACAAGTTGGTGTATCAACAAGTTGGTGTATCAACGGGACAGATATTCATTTTTGTAAGTGGTAACGTGACTCTGTCAGAGGGAACATTTATTTATTATTATTATTATTATTATTATTATTATTATAGTGGCAGAGCACTCTGGTGGGATTGTATCGGCGTGTTCTGTATTTCCATTAGAACACAACCTTTCAGAGTCTAATGAGATGGGTCTTAAAACGCTCTTCATCTTTTGACAAAGATCACTGTGTGTCTTCCCAGCCTGAACTTCAAGGACTTAGTGAGGAACTTTCTTCTTTTTAACTTGGGAATCCTTACATTATGATAGGCATCGTGTTCATCGTTATCAGTTGAATATTAAGAAGCGGTAAGCTCATTTACCTTCTCAGCTCACCTGCCATGCCATGAGTCTCTCTCTCCTTCCACTGTGTGTGACCATACTTGACGACATAATTATTAAAGCAGCTCATTTCAACATCATCTATTGTTAGTCTCCAAGCTTCATCAAGCGGCATGCCTGGCATACTTGCCTGGCATACATGCCTGGCATACATGACTTTGCAGACTGACAACCGATTTGCTTTAAACCCACTAGAATATTAAACCCCTAATAATTTTAACCCCTAATGTGTTTAACTTATAATGCCTTAAACCACTATCGCTTTAAATCACTAGAATCTTAAACTACTTTGGTATTAAACCTGCATTCTTATTAAACCTGCATTCTTATATATCACTAGTGTTGTGAACTTCCAGTTTCTGAAACCACAAAGGTTTTATCCCACTTGTATCTTACTTTAACAGCTGTGTAGCTCACTATATAAATAAACCCATCAACACTTACCTAACTCACATCTCCGACTTAATAACAACAGGATCATAAAACTACAGAGCTGGTTTTCATTATATACATTTTATCTACATAATTCAACATATGTTATACATGTGTCTACATCAATTCTTAATCAACAACATTTCAATACAACAGCTATACACAGTGCATATATATATATATTATATATATATATATATATATATATATATATATATATATATATATTTTATATATATATATATATATATATATATATATATATATATATATATATATATATATATATATATATATATATATATATATATATATATATGAAGACAACCACTATGAAAAATAAAAGAATTCCAAGCGCTTTCGTGACTGCTCACATTATCAAGGAAAGCGCTTGGAATTCTTCTATTTTTCATAGTGGTTGTCTTGCATATTTTAATATCACCTGTTCACTGTGATCTTTTGCATATATATATATATATATATATATATATATATATATATATATATATATATATATATATATATATATATATATATATATATATATATATATATATATATATATATATATATATATATATATATATATATATATATATATATATATATATATATATGCAATAAATTATCAATTATAGCACATCTCGTGTCCCTGTTATACAACCTCCTACAAAAGATATAACATACATATATTTATATAGTATCTCTATAGCACACATCTTTGATAACCTAACGAAAAAGCAGGGATCGCTTTATAACACGTTTTAGAAAAAAATATAAACAAAATGATCTAAAAATTCTTAATATTACATCTATTGTGTTTTCTCTCTCTACAACGCGTGACCAGGATTATACATATTCACTATTTATTCCAGTATTATGCACTAGCTCTCCTCTACAACACAATCTCTAAGATAAACATCACAATTTTTTTATATAATTTGTCAATATACCAATAAAACTCTAGTAATTTCCAAATATATTCTGTGTAACAATAAAATTCGAAATACTATCTTAATCTTTGGTAACATCAATTAAAATTACATTAATGTCATTATACAATTTTGCATATTAGTCAAATATTAAATATATATATATGTATACATGTATATATATATATATATATATATATATATATATATATATATATATATATATATATATATATATATATATATATATATATATATATATATATATATATATATAAAATATATATATATATATATATATATATATATATATATATATATATATATATATATATATATATATATATATATATAGAATGTTAAAACAGTTAACAGTTTAAACTTGCCACTGTAAACGTCTTTTATTTATTCGATAACGATGCTTTTTTTCCATACAAGTCTTCGGTTAATCTTATGAATGTACGTTTGTATGTCTGTCCGTCATTCACAACCACCAACAAATATTTTGATATTTTGAGAGTTGCTCACCTCCCACAAATTTGCAACATGTATTTAAAAAAACTCTTCGACACATATACACCACAGATTTACTAGACATCTTACATACATTCTCAAAAAAAAAAATATATATAAAATATAATTAAAAAAAAAGAACAAATTACTCTACAAATATGGAATTACCTTTAAAAAGGTATTTAGGAATAGTGATCTATAAACAAACAGTGAATGGACAGTGACTGTTTGTTGCACCATGTTAGAACATACACACATACACACACACACACACACACAACCACACAGTGAAGAGGCGGGGCCAGGAGCTGTGAATCGACCCCTGCAACCACAACTAGGTGAGTACACACACACACACACACACACACACACACGCACACACACACACACACACATACACACAGACATATACACACACACATACACACTACATCTAATCACTATCAACTAATCTAGTGTCACTTTGAAATCGCTTTACCAGAGGGGACGGGGGTGGCTATCCCACCAAAATGCTCTGATTTTTTGTAAAACTTTATAATATTATTAGAATTTATGTGCCTACGTCTGAGAACTTTCTCCTAATATCCATAAAATATTTCTGATCACACAGTATCCTGAATACTCCTGAATATTCCTCATAACCAAACATCCCGGTTATTCCTTGACTAAAATATCCTGAATATTGCTCTCATATACTTATCCACTCTGTTCCATATAGTGTCTTGTTTAAGCATCCTAAGTATTGTAACTGTAACCACTCACCTGTATTTCTAGATATTCTTAGAAGTCTGAATGTTCCCTATCTCAGTGACCCCAGAGGAGACAAGTCACTCCAGCAAACTTTCTCGGGTTATGCTGGGCAACCCACGATATGCGACTATAAGTTGGAATCACATGAACTTCTGTAACCGTAACCAGGTGCAACTATTCCTAAGTAGACTTACTACTATCTATCACAGCCACCGAAGGGCGAAACGTGCATGACATGTATGGAGAACATGGGTCTAACGCCACCAAACCATCACGAGGTGATTTTGTATAGTACAATTGACTCTACTAAACAGCAGTCGAGTTTGTATAACCCATGACTTGAATTATACAGTGCATTTCTATGATGTTTTAAGACAGAGAATTCAATTATGTTTGAGCTGCTGCCCACCCCGGCGGATAGTTGCAAGTTCTAACATGGTTAAAAATTGCATTCAACTCCTGAGCCATCCTCAACGAATACTGATTTTGGGTTAATCTTCTTTCCATTGGTTTACCTGTCTGTCCAAAGTGTGAATATATAGAGAGCGTGGGACCTTGTAAACACTGCCAACTTTGCTGGACAGCGCATTCTTAATCAACTTTTGTCTCAATGTCCTATTGTTCTTGAAGACAATAGTAATATTGAATCTTTTTTTAGGGCATCATGCAGGCTGGCTATGCAACATGATTTCATAATGGCATTAGACTAGTTCATAGTAATTAGATAAGGTTTTGGGTTGACTGTCGCTTGTCTACATTATTCTGTAACTTGCTTTCTTCAAACCTTGGAGGGTTCTCGTACCTGACACTGGGGGGTGAAGGAAAAGGATGTGGGTAGCTGGCGCCTGCCCCTCCCTCTGTCTGTCTCTCTCTCTCTCGCTCTTAAGGGACGGGTCAGCGTCAGACACGCTGAGAGAATTTTCCCCTAGACCTACCTGTTGCAAGTCTTGCAATATTGTATAGCTCCTGATGAAGCACGAAAGTGTGAAATGTTTTTCATCCCTCATTATTTTGTTTTGCATTGATGATGATTTAGTTGCGTAGATAAAGATTTTGCTCACAGATCAGAGGAGTAGGATATGACGCAAACCTTCCTTTTTAAATGTTAGCAAATCCCATCATGACGTCTTGGGACGTACTAAGTTCTCTTCACTGGACATAATAATTGAAAATTACAAGTAAATTCGATGCTCCTCATCCATTTTCTAGGTATGCAATGCATGCATGCAACAACATGCATGCATTGCATACATCACGCATCCTTTAGAGAGCTGCCATCGTAATTCCCACCTCCAGAGCTGCAACATAACCATCCATCCTTCAGAATACCGCCATTGTACTTCCTACTTTCAGAACAGTGTCAAAGAGAATCAGGTATTCACCACCAGCTTCTGGCGAGAAAGGATGCCAAGTCAGATAACTGAAAATCTCCTTCCAGTGTGTTACCTTTTCTCTGGCTGTCACATCCTTGTCTTTGATGACGTCATCCTACACCGAGAAGTCTTGCAAGTCTTACAATCCACGTATTCATTTCCCGATGTTCGAGACCAGGGTAGTATCCAATGATGGATTCTTTCATGGAAAATATAATCAACAGCGTTTTCTTTTTTTTCTGACAACATCATCAGCCTCAAGTCTTTGTCAGTAAAGCGGGAGTCTGAGAAGAAAGTTGACAACCTTGTCTTGATCTGTGAGAATATTCACCATATTATCATCTAATGAGATGTTTAGCTGATTGATCTGAACAAAAACAAAACAGACCATCTTTAGAGTGTATGCATGAAGCAGGGGCTTGCTTTCATACCTGCGACCACTGAATCCAAAATCTCTTAACTCATCTCAGAGATACAGTTTCTCACAGTGGTGTTTCAAAGCGATGTCTAGTTCATCTTTCTAGCTTGTTGCTGCCCTTTCTAGCTTGTTGCTGCCCTTTCTAGCTTGTTGCTGCCCTTTCTAGCTTGTTGCTGCTTCTACTACACATAGCTGAATGAGATCCTCTCCGACTGTATGAGACTCTTACATTCAGTAATATAGAGAGCAGTGTTGCAGGAGGCTTCAAGAGCAGCTTCATTTGCCAGAGCAAAGTGACCACTTGAATCCACACGGGAAGGTTTCGGAATGCTTTCCTTCCTTTTGAAGCATTCCATGTCTTTTCCTGAGAACTCTGAGTGACTTTGTTCAAAATGGTCCTTCAGTTTGCACTAAGGACTTTGCTGCAAAGAACGCACTGAAGCTTTTCAATGAACTTGTCAACAATGCTAGTGAAGCCCCATTATAAAAATTCTTCTTTGTACTATTTTTTTTTTTCGTGAAGCCATGACTCACAAAACAGGGTTAAAAAAAAAGGGGATTCATCATTTACCTACATCAAAAATATTGCAAAATATGTGTTTGAACGTGTAATATTACACTGAACATAACTTGATAAAATTAAAAATACTTTTTCGAATGAGAGAAAACCAGAAAACTAAGATCATTCCACCAAGATTCAATTTCAAAGTGTTTTTGAACTATGGTATCGCAAAATATTTTCCTCAGTTTGTGCGTGTTTGTGTATGGTACTGTATCAGTGATACATGCTACCATGTTTCTACGTGTTTGTGTGTGTGGGTGTTAGGGCGTTAGTGATACATACTACGATGTTTCGTTCTTGCGGTTACCCACCATCTCTCTCTCTGACTTTTTTACACTACCCTTTCCCCCTTTTCTCTTTTCTTCAATCCTTTTTCCCTTGTCCTTTCCTTCTCTTCTTCTTCCTCCTCCCATCCCTCTTCATTTCCTCTTTCTTCCCTTGTCCTTCCCTCCTCCTCCTCCTTTCTTTTTCTTTCCCTCTTCCCAACCATCCATTTCTTCCACCTTCTCCCCTCCTTCAACTTCCTTCTCTCATTTCCCTCATCTTCTTTCCTTCTTCCCTCCTCCTCCTCCTCTTCCCTTTCCACCTTCCTTTCCCTATTCTTTATTCCCTCATTCCTTTCCCATTTCCCCCCCCTCCTTCAAAGGAAAAAACACAATCGCAGCATCTTCTGCTCTCGTGGGCATCTTGGATGCTGGTCAAGTGATTGCTTCCTCTAATCATCAGAAGAGATGCTCGACTGAAAAGAAGTCGAAGCAATTGCTGCTTGAAATTATCGAAAATTGTGATTGCTGGATGATAGTTATCGAATTTCTCCCCGGGTTCAATTAATGGATGGATCGTGAAGGTCCTGTACACCACACAGCATCGGTATGGTCCTGTACACCACACTGAATCAGTATGGTCTTGTACAGCATACAGCATCAGTAGGGTCCTGTACACCACACTGAATCAGTATGGTCTTGTACACCATACAGCATCAGTAGGGTCCTGTATACCACACTGCATCAGTAAGGTCCTATACACCACACAGCATCAGTAAGGTCCTGCATCAGTATGGTTCTGTACACCACACAGCATCAGTATGGTCCTGGGTCCTGTATACCACACAGCATCAGTAAGGTCCTGCATCAGTATGGTTCTGTACACCACACAGCATCAGTATGGTCCTGGGTCCTGTATACCACACAGCATCAGTAAGGTCCTGCATCAGTATGGTCCTGTACACCACACAGCATCAGTATGGTCCTGGGTCCAGTATACCACACTGCATCAGTAAGGTCCTGTACACCACACTGCATCAGTATGGTCCTGTACACCACACTGCATCAGTATGGTCCTGTACACCACACAGCATCAGTAAGGTCCTGTACACCACACAGCATCAGTATGGTCCTGTACACCACACTGCATCAGTATGGTCCTGTACACCACACAGCTTCAGTAAGGTCCTGTACACCACACAGCATCAGTATGGTCCTGTACACAACACTGCATCAGTAAGGTCCTGTACACCACACAGCATCAGTATGGTCCTAGGTCCTGTACACCACACTGCATCAGTATGGTCCTGTACACCATACAGCATCAGTAAGGTCCTGTACACCACACAGCATCAGTATGGTCCTGTACACCACACTGCATCAGTATGGTCTTGTACACCACACTGCATCAGTATGGTCCTAGGTCTTGTATACCACACAGCATCAGTAAGGTCCTGTACACCACACAGCATCAGTATGGTCCTAGGTCCTGTATACCACACTGCATCAGTAAGGTCCTGTACACCACACAGCATCAGTAAGGTCCTGTACACCACACAGCATCAGTATGGTCCTAGGTCCTGTACACCACACTGCATCAGTATGGTCCTGTACACCATACAGCATCAGTAAGGTCCTGTACACCACACAGCATCAGTATGGTCCTGTACACCACACTGCATCAGTATGGTCTTGTACACCACACTGCATCAGTATGGTCCTAGGTCCTGTATACCACACAGCATCAGTAAGGTCCTGTACACCACACAGCATCAGTATGGTCCTAGGTCCTGTATACCACACTGCATCAGTAAGGTCCTGTACACCACACAGCATCAGTAAGGTCCTGTAGACCACACAGCATCAGTAAGGTCCTGTACACCACACAGCATCAGTAAGGTCCTGTACACCACACTGAAATGTAATTATCAGAAACCTGGGTGTTAGTTATCTGTTGTGAGAGGCAACCCTGGGAGGGTGGTAGTCCTTAGATAGGGCTGTTATTTGACATGAAAGGAGGCAGGATAACAGTTCCTTGCCTGTAAATGATCTGAGTTAGGATAACAGCTTTAGCCTGTAAAGCAGCTGAAGAGAGATAACAGCTCTTTGCAGGCGTACAGCTCTTATAATGTAAATGAGTTGAGGTAGAATAGCAGAGTTTACCATTTAAATTTAACTGTGAGAAATAAATACAAAATACTATCTTGTCAAGAGGTCCGTCGGCGAGTCGAGTAAAATGACAGGGAAACTTTTTCAGACTTTCGTTTGTTTGTTTACTTCACAACCCAGTGCTTGCGTTTGTAATTTTTTTTTTGGACACATTATCCATTCACTGTGCTTAAAAAAAATTATCCATTTACATCCTGCGACCCTGAAATATGGACTAAAAAAATTAAGAGAAACGAGAGACGGTGAATGCGATAGAGGAAAAAATTGGAAAGTCAATTTCCCCTAACCTTTATTCTTTCCCCCCCTCCCCCATTTTACCTTCCTTATCTTTGGTTTCTTAACATTTATCAGTGATTCTTTCCTTCCATGGATCCAAACTGGTTTCGCACGACATATACACCGAGAGGTGTGTTGCTCTCAGTGTACACGAGTATACACTGAGAGTTTACTTTAATCCCTATTTTAGGGATTAAAGTGTTCCTGTGTGGTGGTGAAAAGGTTTACGTGCACCCTTAATGACGCAAGTGCAGTCGATAGGCTTTAAACCCCCTCTTTAAACCACCCACCAACCAAACTGCGTGATGCCGACATAAGTGAAGACTCACGCTTTAGGACAAGGTTTTATTTGGACAACGTTTCATCCTGTGTAGACGATTTGATTAATCTCAAGACAGAGGGAAACGCTGTCCCGATAAATGCTCTCTCTCTGCAACTTTCATTTTCTTATCCGTCCCTCTTTTTCCATTTTTTTTCACATATAATTTTTTTTTCTAGCTCCCCGGTACTAACTTCCCTAGTTATAGATTCGCCCGGTTCTAGTTCCTTAGTTAAAGTTTCCCAGCTCTTGCTGACCCTATACTAGCCCCGTTGTGTATCCCAGTCTTTTACGTAGTTCAACAGTTACCAAACCGGCCACACTCAGTAATTAGGTACTTTACTCCTCGTTAGCATTTTGAGGCGCTCTTGATGCTCTGCCTTGAAAATCATGTGTTTTGAACTCCTTACTTCTTGAACGTCTTTCCTGGACTATCTTTCAACATCTTAGGCATCGCTTAAACATCCTTCCTAGACATCGCTTAAACATCCTTCCTAGACATCGCTTAAACATCCTTCCTAGACATCGCTTAAACATCCTTCCTAGACATCGGTTAAACATCCTTCCTAGACATCGGTTAAACATCCTTCCTAGACATCGCTTAAACATCCTTCCTAGACATCGCTTAAACATCCTTCCTAGACATCGGTTAAACATCCTTCCTAGACATCGGTTAAACATCCTTCCTAGACATCGGTTAAACATCCTTCCTAGACATCGGTTAAACATCCTTCCTAGACATCGCTTAAACATCCTTCCTAGACATCGCTTAAACATCCTTCCTAGACATCGGTTAAACATCCTTCCTAGACATCGGTTAAACATCCTTCCTAGACATCGGTTAAACATCCTTCCTAGACATCGCTTTAACATCCTTCCTAGACATCGGTTAAACATCCTTCCTAGACATCACTTTAACATTCTTCCTAGACATCGCTTTAACATCCTTCTTAGGCATCGCTTAAACATCCTTCCTAGACATCGGCAGATTCATAACAATGGCTAAAGGATGGACATCATTGCATGTTACGAACAATATTGTGTTTTCTAAGTACACTATTCGAAGTATTATCACACACACACACACACACACACACACATACATACAACAGGCCTAGTGTCTAATCGACATGTGCCTAGGACAAAATGGTAACTAACACACACACACACACACACACACACACACGCAGACGGAGTACAGTCTAGGGGCAAGATACTACAAACCTCACTCAAGGAAAAAGATCTTAGGGTGAGTATAATACCAGGCACATCTCCTGAGGCGCACATCAACCAAATAACTGCTGCAGCATACGGGCGCCTAGCAAACCTAAGAACAGCATTTCGACATCTTAATAAGGAATCGTTCAGAACCCTGTACACTGTGTACGTTAGGACCATACTAGAGTATGCAGCACCAGTTTGGAACCCAGACCTAGCCAAACACATAAATAAAATAGAGATAGTGCTAAGGTTTGCAACAAGACTAGTCCCGGAGCTAAGGGGTATGTCCTACGAGGAGAGGTTAAGGGAAATCGACCTGACGACACTGGAGGACAGGAGAGATAGGGGGGACATGATAACGACATAAAATACGGAGAGGAATTGACAAGGTTGACAGAGACAGAATGTTCCAGAGATGGGACACAACAACAAGGGGACACAGTTGGAAGTTGAAGACTCAGATGAATCACAGAGATGTTAGGAAGTATATCTTCAGTCACAGAGTTGTCAGGAAGTGGAATAGTTTGGGAAGTAATGTAGTGGAGGCAGGATCCATTCAAAGCTTCAAGAAGAGGTATGATAAAGCTCATGGCGAAGGGAGAGTGACCCAGTAGCGGCCAGTGAAGAGGCGGGGCCAGGAGTTGGAGTTATGACCGACCCCTGCAATCACAACTAGGTGAGTACACACACACACACAATCAACAACGGCCTCTTCGCTAAACTAATTACACATTCTTTTTGACTTTAAATTGGATCTGCTCTTAACAAGTGTATATATATATATACGTATATATATATATATATATATATATATATATATATATATATATATATATATATATATATATATATATATATATATATATATATATATATATATATATATATATATTCTTCTTTCAACACGTCGGCCGTTTCCCACCGAAGCAGGGTGGCCCAAAAGAAAAAACGAAAGTTTCTCCTTTTACATTTAGTAATATATACAGGAGAAGGGGTTACTAGCCCCTTGCACCCGGCATTTTAGTCGCCTCTTACGACACGCATATATATAAGTGATTCGATTATATTACTGTTATGAATATTATTTGTTGGGTAACTGATTGTATAATTTTTAGTAATTTTGATGATCCTCATCCTCCTAAATTAAGGCTGAACCTGGAGCCTTTCTGACCAAATCTAACATCGTTCGTGTTAAACAATGTTGGTGTCACGTCCCAACAAGTCTGACCAGAGTGAACAACAATTATAAGATATCTTATAAATATAATATATATATATATATATATATATATATATATATATATATATATATATATATATATATATATATATATTATATTATATATATATATATATATATATATATATATATATATATATATATATATATATATATATATATATATAATCAATAAAGAGAGAAAGATACTGTGCTACATCAGCTTCTACAACTCCCTTCGAAAATTGTCATGGTTTGCACATCTAAACATTCTGTAAGGCGCTGTATTTTCCCTACGAGTTTAGCGCTTCTCCATAATAATGATAATAATAATAATAATAATAATAATAATAATAATAATAATAATAATTCTGAAGGCCGGAATGCATCTGTTTGGGGGATTGGCATGAAGGGATTTGGAGACATAAGGGATGGGTAGGACGGGAGTGGGAGAAAATAAAAGGTCAAGAATCCTGTTAGCATCCTCAACAATATACAACTCTATCGTTGTGATCTCCGGTGAAAAATCTTCATCCTTTCTATTTGACCCTTGATTTAGACTCCAGGAGGACTTTCATCTCGTCCAGAGCTCGTTCCAAATTTCTTCCGAATTCCAGGGTGGAAGTGGCCTCGCAGGAGTTGAAGGCGGAGAGGCAGAAGGCAATGTATTCTGGGTGAGGATTGTAGGAAGCACCGTAGCCATCAGGAACCACCGGGCCGTAGCCCATCCAGGAGTCAGAGAGAGTAGGCACCTGCAACACACATGAACCGCTGAGTCAGCATAGTAGCAGTATTGAGACAAGTGGCACAAAATACCGACACGATGGAAAATGACAAATGCAGTTTAATGCGATCCGTTATTGACAACATTTCGCCCACACAGTAAGCCCACTGTGTGGGCTAAACGTTGTCAACAGAAGATCGTATTATACTGCATTTGTTTCTCTGTCACCCTACTAACCGTACCTACTTTCTCCATGTACCCTGCTGGTACTACCTCTAATGCACCTGAACTACTGTAAAGGGGACAATCCTTGTCCATGTTCTCCCCTACATCCTCTCACAGGAAAAGAGACAATTTCCTGTGAACACACAATGTCACGGAAATTCTTAAATATAACTCCTTACCTGACTAGTGGAGAGCCGAAAGTGGTTGGCTACGTGGTAAGACCTATGGCTGAAAATCTCTGGGGTAGGCAGACCCATTTCCTTGGCCATTTCCCTGAGGCCCAAGAGGTGAATGTCGATTCCTCTGCCCAGAATGTTGTTGACCATTATATCAGTCTGCAGTTTGATGGCAGCCTCGTATTTCGACAGACGGTTAGCAAACTGGAAGAAAGATAAAGAGGAAGTAAAGAGGTGTTTGGTGTGTCTCGTGGGAGGATGCTAGTGCGTTGCCATCGGTCGTTGCAGTCTTATCATGTGCTTTTTTGTATAGTAAAACTGATTTTTGAGGCGACACACATGACACAACACGACACAGCAGGTGTTAAGGAAGTTGATTACTGATTTTCCTGGTTGTTTCAGAGACAACTAATGATACGGATGAGGCAAACAGATGAAGCAAGAATACCCATATACACACCTGATTTTTTTTTGTCTTATTATACACTAACTTCTTCAAAAAAAATTAAGTAAATAAAATTAAATTCCACGAGCAAATAATCAATCCAGCTGAAGAAACTGGATATAGCCAAATTAATGACCGAATCAACGTTCGTAACCAAAATTAGTGGTATTTTAACAGCCGTGGTTCTAGTACAGCAGAATTAATTAACAATAATAAAGTTCTTGAGAGTCCTGGAACACTAAATTCATGAGAAAATATATTTCACAGTTGGGTTCCTATATACAAAATCTCTTATAGTGAAAGCTGTGAAGTTCCTGTATGTGTCTTGTAAAGACCTGGGAACAGGAAGAGACAGATCAGGAATAATATGAGAATATGAAGCAGATAGAAAAGAAGATGGAAGGAAAAGGAACACAAGTAGGACGAAGAGAAGCACAAGAAAGAAACGAAACAGGAAGATAAAAAGGGGGATTTGACATAGGAGGAGGACGAGAATGAAAAGCAGGAGAAAGATGTGTAATGGAAGGGGGAGGGTTATGAAGAGAAGGAACAGGATGAAAAATGGAAAGACGAGAAATCAGGAAAGAAGGAGAAGAAATGAAAGGATGAGGAAGAAGAGGAAGAAAAGAGGAAGGAGGAAAAATGAAAGGAAGAGAAAATAAGGAAGAGGAAAAGGAGGTAGGAGGAGGGGGGAGGCTAAGGAAGATGATAAGAAAATGGACGAAAAAGATAGACGATGGAGAAGAGAAAATACAATAAAGTTATATGAAGTCATGAAGTAATTCCTTGAGACAGTTGAATATAGATGAATGAAGTGAATGTAACATGTCAGTACCTCACTACAACAACACACTTCATCACTGTAACAGAAGACACTGTACCTCACTACAACAACACACTTCATCACTGTAACAGAAGACACTGTACCTCACTACAACAACACACTTCATCACTGTAACAGAAGACACTGTACCTCACTACAACAACACACTTCATCACTGTAACAGAAGACACTGTACTCACTACAACAACAAACTTCATCACTGTAACAGAAGACACTTACCTCACTACAACAACACACTTCATCACTGTAACAGAAACACTGTACCTCACTACAACAACACACTTCATCACTGTAACAGAGACACTGTACCTCACTGCAACAGCACTTCATCACTGAAAGAAGAACAGTGACTCACTACAACAACACACTTCATCACTGTAAAAGAAGACACTGTACCTCAGTACAAAACACATTATCACTGTAACAGAAAACACTGTACTCACTACAACAAACAACTTCATCACTGTAACAGAAGACACTGTACTCACTACAACAACACACTTACAATACTGTAACAGAAGACACTGTACTCACTACAACAACACACTTCATCACTGTAACAGAAGACACTTACCTCACTCACAACACACTTCATCACTGTAACAGAAGACACGTACTCACTACAACAACACACTTCATCACTGTAACAGAAGACACTGTACCTCACTACAACAACACACTTCATCACTGTAACAGAAGACACTGTACCTCACTACAACAACACACTTCATCACTGTAACAGAAGACACTGTACCTCACTACAACAACACACTTCATCACTGTAACAGAAGACACTGTACCTCACTACAACAACACACTTCATCACTGTAACAGAAGACACTGTACCTCACTACACAACACACTTCATCACTGTAACAGAAGACACTGTACCTCACTACAACAACACACTTCATCACTGTAACAGAAGACACTGTACCTCACTACAACAACACACTTCATCACTGTAACAGAAGACACTGTACCTCACTACAACAACACACTTCATCACTGTAACAGAAGACACTGTACCTCACTACAACAACACACTTCATCACTGTAACAGAAGACACTGTACCTCACTCAACAACACACTTCATCACTGTAACAGAAGACACTGTACCTCACTACAACAACACACTTCATCACTGTAACAGAAGACACTGTACCTCACTACAACAACACACTTCATCACTGTAACAGAAACACTGTACTCACTCAACAACACACTTCATCACTGTAACAGAAGACACTGTACCTCACTACAACAACACACTTCATCACTGTAACAGAAGACACTGTACCTCACTACAACAACACACTTCATCACTGTAACAGAAGACACTGTACTCACTACAACAACACACTTCATCACTGTAACAGAAGACACTGTACCTCACTACAACAACACACTTCATCACTGTAACAGAAGACACTGTACCTCACTACAACAACACACTTCATCACTGTAACAGAAGACACTGTACCTCACTACAACAACACACTTCATCACTGTAACAGAAGACACTGTACCTCACTACAACAACACACTTCATCACTGTAACAGAAGACACTGTACCTCACTACAACAACACACTTCATCACTGTAACAGAAGACACTGTACCTCACTACAACAACACACTTCATCACTGTAACAGAAGACACTGTACCTCACTACAACAACACACTTCATCACTGTAACAGAAGACACTGTACCTCACTACAACAACACACTTCATCACTGTAACAGAAGACACTGTACCTCCTACACAACACACTTCATCACTGTAACAGAAGACACTGTACCTCACTACAACAACACACTTCATCACTGTAACAGAAGACACTGTACCTCACTACAACAGACACTTCATCACTGTAACAGAAGACACTGTACCTCACTACAACAACACACTTCATCACTGTAACAGAAAACACTGTACCTCACTACAACAACACACTTCATCACTGTAACAGAAGACACTGTACCTCACTGCAACAACACACTTCATCACTGTAACAGAAGACACTGTACCTCACTACAACAACACACTTCATCACTGTAACAGAAGACACTGTACCTCACTACAACAACACACTTCATCACTGTAACAGAAAACACTGTATCTCACTACAACAACACACTTCATCACTGTAACAGAAGACACTGTACTTCACTACAACAACACACTTTATCACTGTAACAGAAGACACTGTACCTCACTACAACAGCACACTTCATCACTGTAACAGAAAACACTGTACCTCACTACAACAACACACTTCATCACTGTAACAGAAGACACTGTACCTCACTACAACAACACACTTCATCACTGTAACAGAAGACACTGTACCTCACTACAACAACACACTTCATCACTGTAACAGAAGACACTGTACCTCACTACAACAACACACTTCATCACTGTAACAGAAGACACTGTACCTCACTACAACAACACACTTCATCACTGTAACAGAAGACACTGTACCTCACTACAACAACACACTTCATCACTGTAACAGAAGACACTGTACCTCACTACAACAACACACTTCATCACTGTAACAGAAGACACTGTACCTCACTATAACAACACACTTCATCACTGTAACAGAAGACACTGTACCTCACTACAACAACACACTTCATCACTGTAACAGAAGACACTGTACCTCACTACAACAACACACTTCATCACTGTAACAGAAGACACTGTACCTCACTACAACAACACACTTCATCACTGCAACAGAGAACTCTGTCACACTTCACTGCTAACTGAACAATGTACCACGCACCTCTGTAATTCAGAAAACTGTACCACATTTTGCCACTGTAATACTGGAAATTGTGCTACGCTTCACCACTAAAAACAAAACAATGTAATACAAAACACTTCAGCACACTTCTCCACTAACTCATTACTGTACCACACTTCACAACTAACACAGAAAATTGTGCCACACTTAACCACTATAAATACACAACACTGAACCACATTTCACAACAGAACATTATACTCAATATCACTGTTGTAATCACTACATTGCAACCAAACTTGGTCACTATAATACTGAACACTGCACTACACTTCACTGTAATAACCTGCTTCATCACTGTAACAACACTGCGCTGTACCTCAATTCACTGTAATGCAGGGCATTGTACGATGTACTTCACTAAAATTAGGAACACTCTACTACGCTTAACTGCTGTATTACAGAGCAGTGTATTACACACCTTCCCAGTAAGACAACACTGTACCACACTTCACTAATAACAGTGAAAACTGGACTGCACTACACCACTGTAATGTAGGACAATGTATCCCATTTACCACAGCAATACAAAACGCTGTACACACTTCACTAATACACAACACTGTACCCCATTACACTGTAATACATAACACTGTACCACACTTCATAAGTAATCAAATTAGACCCTGAAAAATAAAAAAAAACCTTGACACAAGTATATTTAAATGAATGATTCTGAATTGCACAATGTTGATATAATTACTTTTCTAAAAAAAATATTTAAATGACAGAAATATTGCTTTGGAATATAATGTGATTGCTACCTGGAGTCTACCTGGAGAGAATTCCAGGGGTCAACGCCCCGTCGGACCCAGGTCCGTGACCGAGTGACACCCTGTTTGTCTCTGGAAAAGCCATGAGTCAACAGCTGCTGTCTGGATGGTTACGATATACCAAGTACGAACCACAGCCCTGGCTGGGTCAACGTGTACTCGCCTTTAGGCCTGTCCAGTGAGCCTCTGACGTCAGCGGGTACCGTGACGTCACACGCAAAGGGACCAGCTTTATAAAGATACACTAAACAAGTGTATATATGTATACTGACACGACAGTTACTGCTGGCCGCACGCAGTCCAACGTACGAACCACAGCCCGGCTGGTCAGGTACCGACTTTAGGTGCCTGTCCAGTGCCTGCTTGAAGACAGCCAGGGGTTTGTTGGTAATCCCCCTGATGTATGCTGGGAGGCAGTTGAACAATCTTGGGCCCCTGACACTTATTGTGTTGTCCCTCAACGTGCTAGTGGCACCCCTGCTCTTCATTGGGGGGATGTTACATCGCCTGCCGAGTCTTTTGCTTTCGTAGGGAGTGACTCCCGTGTGCAAGTTTGGTACTAATCCCTCGAGAATTTTCCAAGTGTATATAATAATGTATCTTGCCAAAAATGTTCAGTGAATTTGATATGCACGGAATAACATTATTTTTGTTGTTGTTGTTGTTTGAATAAGGAAGGGTGTTACAAGAATATGAGTATAAAGTATTATTATTATTATTATTATTATTTCCATTATATTAAAAAAAAATAACCTGTATGGATGATACAGGTGCTACGTTGTGACTGAGTGCCTCAGTATGGGTTAAAGCAGTGGTTAGCAAACTTTTTCAGACTACCGCCCCCTTGGCTCCCAGGGCACATCTCCAGCGCCCCATCACACAAATACGAACTTGGTATTAAGTTTACTGCAAATTAAAAATTCCTCAACGCTTCCCCCTGAATCTTTTCACCGCCCCCAGGGGGCGGTACTGTCCCCTTTGGGAATCACTGGGTTAGAGTAACCCCTACTGAAGCACGCTCTAACTACCCCCTGAGGGTAAGTGAGAGTGCGAGAAGGTAGTGTGGTGGAGCCTCTGGAGTCTTAACATATCTACAGATCCCTGACCACTTTCATATCATAGTTATAGTGGCACTCGTACATACAGATGTGTACTGCCAACAGTACTGAGGAAACTACAAAGATGCAGAGGAAGTCTTAACTATGTCGACACGTCGCTCTCTATACAACTTGACAAACATCTACACAGTCATAGACAGTCTTTGTCTATCTTTTCTATTCCTAAGTTTCCATGTTGTAAACACCTCTCTTCTCTCCTTAAGTTCATATAGTTTCTCTGTTTAACAATTATTCTTCCTTTTCAAGCACCAGTCTTATGGCAAACTATTGTAAATTACATATTTTCTTTACCTCTTCAGTTTGATATGGCTTCTCACAGGTTCTGCGTATTCTAGAAATGGTTTAATATGTTTCAGTTATGTCTCAGATGATCCTTCAATCTCCTAAAGTCATCGGATTCAGTTTATTTAGTCACTTCTTAAAAGCTCATTTCCTTTAATTCTGGGACTAGTCTTGTTGCGAACTTCTGTACATTCTGTAGGTTCTTGAGATGCCTTATCAGGTAAGGGTTCCAGGGTGGTGCTGCGTACTCCAGGATGTGACATATATCGTATATTGTGTTATTAATGTCTCCTAGTTGAGATTCCTGTAGGCCATCATAAGATTTACGAATTGCTCACCGGCAGGAACATGGGCGTGATGGAGCATGGGTGTGATAGCTTGGGCGTGACAACATGGGCGTAACAAAGTGAGGGTGTGGGTAGCAGAGCTTGGGTGTTGGAGTGTGGGCGTGGGGATAGGGAGTACTCACGGGTGCGTTGATAACCATGGCTTCACACCAGGCTAGGACCTGGGGTGTGTTCGCTCTGATGGAGTCGACCCGCCCAAGCCTGAACCTGCGGGTGCTGGCACTCTCGTAGGTGCTGGTGAGCTGGCCGTGGCACCTAGACGAGACATAACACTTACATCAGTCCGTGGCACATGAAGGAATTCAAGGCACCTGAGTGAGCTACAGGACTCATTTATGTGAGTCTATGGACAGATTAAGTGTCCCAGAGATAAGAGAGATATCAATACACCTATACAGATATAGAGAACACAGTGGTCATCAAGGCTGCATATCACCAGTCAATAATATTTTAATCCATAAAATAAGGATTAAAATGGTTAGTTGATTAATGGGGCTTAAAGCCCATCAACTACACGAGGGTCATTAAGGATGGGAGGGGAAGGGAGTCTGCTGAGACCTTAACTTTTGTATACATTGTCCGACTCTTCTGATTTTTAACTACTGAAAGTGTATATGAGATGCTCTGTTCAATATATACCTCCCTCAACACCCTTTCAACGTCTCTCTCAGAAAGTCCACCATCCCCCAACACCTCTCTTGTCCAGGCAAACATGTAATACTAATATTGCAGTTGCTTTAGTTTGAATGGAAGGCATTGTTTATCAGTTACATTTTTTGTCTGTTGTTTGGATATCTGAAATGATTCGCTGTATAAATTTCTGAAAATGTATTAATATTTTATCACACATTATACGACAGGTCTGTCTCTACGATTATTTCGTGCTCAGTATACAGGTTTGTTAAATAAACCATGCCACTGAAGACTCTCTCATTTCAATTTTATATATGCTTGCTAATAATTTCCTATGTAATATACTGACTATGAAGGTGATGGGAAGAGCGCTGGTCAGTCGTACCTGAAGAAAGCAAGTTGGAGGGCTAGCTGGATGAAGGCGTCAGGGGAACACTTGGCTCTTTTCATGAAATTCCTGCCGTAGCCCAGGTACCTCAGGATGCGGAAGTCGAGGTCTTCAACCAACCTGAGCGAGGACACCGTCGTTACTGATTAGTTGCTGTAGGTGCACACACACACACACACACACATACACACACACACACACACACACACATACACACACATACATACATACATACATACATATATACATACATATCATTAAAAGAGAAATGTTATTTCCATAACCGAGTACGTAGCCCCGGCATAGAACCCCACTAGACGAATAATATGCAAAAGATATAAATGACCCTATTGTCTGATACAATACTTATCGCAGCGATGCCAGGATTACAGGATGAAGAGACACTCAATAAACCGAATCTGAAGACCTTGGATAAGAGAAGAAAATGGAAAGACATAATTACGACCTATAAAATCACAAGAGATCGACAGGACAGACGGTAATAAATAATATAATCAAATGGGTCATACAACTCTATGGATACGGATTTGCGATTGTAGTAATATGGGAAGGTTCGGAGTGAGCGAAGGTCAGGTACGTAGGTACCCCCGAAGGAACACGTTGACGTTGTTGCCGCATTTTTTTTCCCTCCAATTTTTCGATTTTATCTTTCTTATCATGCGAGAATCCCCTCATACGATTGTTTTCAAATTTTGATGCTGTCCTCAACACACCACCTTCATCTGAGAGAACTTCCCCTCAATGTACCTGTTGCTGCTCTTGGAACATTGCGTAGCTCCTGATGACGCACGGAGATGTGTGAAAGATCTTGAGCTACAGATCCCTTCCCTCCACCCCATCGTGGCTTTATTGCATTAAGATCGCCTACACCAATTATATCACCAGAGGTTTATATAAACTGCGTAACGTAGGAAACATACTGAGATTTGTGAATCTAAGTACTGTATATACATCTTAGAGATCTTATAAGAAAGAGGGACCAGGGAGACATGAATGGAGCAAATTAAAAAAATCGACAAAACAGATGAAGACAGATTGTTTGAAATGCAAGGCAGAGGGGAAAGGACATATATGGAAGCCATAAACACAGATTAGCCACACATGTGCGTCAACCATCACACCTGTGCCTCACCTGTCAACATGATCGGCCGCCTCCTGCATCCGCCGGCAAATGACAGGAGTGACCTTCCACTCCAATCGAGTGGGTTTGAGGGCTGGTTCTTCGACGGTGATTAGCCCTGCCTCAGCCGCTCCTCGTGCTGGGGTGCCAGCCTCCTGGTCATGCCTCTCCTGCACCAAATCTTCATGTTGAGTCAGTCCTTCAGGGACGCTCTCCTCCCCCGGCGCCTTCTGCGTGTCGGCTGCCGTGGACTGCAAGATCTGCTCCACCAGCTGTATGACGACAATGCCTTCGGCACACGAGTGCTCGTAGCAGAGGCCACACCACCCGTCACGCGTCAACACGAACTGCGAGAAGTCAACATCAACATTACTGTTATCATTATTAGAATCAGGGATGGGTAGGGAGAGGGGAACGCTAAATCAGTAGGGGGCATAGCGCGTGGAGAATAGGAAGCAATATGGTTCGTTCCAGGGAAGAGTAGCATAGGTTTACCTCTTTGTATCAAGAGCCCCTTACCGGAATCAAGGCACCTCCCCCTCAGGAAAGTAGAAAATGAGTGATCATCATAATTACGGAAAAGTTCGAGAGGCTGAAAAAGGCAGACAGGTACATTAGTAAGTAAGTAAGTTTATTCAGGTATACACAAATACAGTTACATAGATTATCATACATAGCAGCAGAGCAAATCCTTAAACGACGTTTCGCTAGTCTGAGAGTGAAACGGTGTCCAATTATAGGCTTATTATTGTATAAAAATCCTTTTTTACACCCAGTTATGGGAAATATGTGTGCACATATCATGTTCAGCAATTAAGTAGAAATTTGCATACACAGACAGATATCGCAAAGATATCACAAGAAGTCCCACTGGGAATCTTCATTGATCTACGCAAAGCTTTTGATACAGTCGACCATGATTTACTGCTCACAAAATTAGCACATTATGGTATAAGGGGGCACCCACTCAACTACCTAAAGTTATACCTCACCAACAGAAGCCAATACGTGTACACAAATGGAGCGAACTCTTCCACACAACAAATTACAGTCGGAGTCCCTCAAGGAAGTGTCCTGGGGCCACTCCTATTCCTCATTTACATAAATGACCTACCGAATGCATCACAACTACTCAAACCCATTTTATTTGCAGATGACACAACATATGTCTTCTCTCACCCAAATCCAGTTATACTGGCCAACACTGTTAATGCCGAATTACAGAAAATATCAACATGGATGACGACTAACAAGCTTACTCTCAATACTGACAAGACCTACTTCATACAGTTTGGAAGCAAAGCCACAAATGTTCCACTTAACATAACGCTCAATGGTACACCCATCACAAGACTCACAGAGGGAAAATTCCTAGGAATCCACCTTGACAGTAGCCTTAAATTCCAAACACACATACAACAAATTTCCAAAAAAATCTCGAAGACAGTAGGCATATTATCAAAGATACGCTATTATGTACCACAATCAGCTCTCCTTGCACTATATCATTCACTTATCTACCCGTATCTCACCTATGGAATCTGTGCATGGGGATCAACAACATTAAATCACCTTAGATCACTCATAACACAACAAAAGGCCGCAGTCAGAATGATAACAAATTCCCACTCTAGACAGCATACTCCACCAATATTCAAAAGTCTAAAACTACTCACCGTAAAGAACATTCATACTTACTCTTGTGCCTACTGCATATATAAAACTTTACACTCTAATATAAACCCTCCGCTCAAAATTCTCCTCACCAACTTTAATAGGACCCATGACCACAACACAAGACACAGATCACTTTTTGATATACCCCATGTTCATATCAACCTATGTAAAAATTCTATGCACATAAAGGGCCCCAGAATCTGGAATTCATTACCAGTAAATATTAAGATAATCTTGTCTGAAAATCAATTTAAGACTCAACTCAAAAACCACCTACTCACCCAAAACTAAGTGATCATACTATAAACTACTTTGAAAAATGCTCATTATTACTTTCCTATACGATAATCTCAATTTTTAATAATATGTTACTACATATTATGTTACCCCCTACTCAATCAAAACTAAATATGTACTACTCATATTATAAGTTAATGTCAAAAATGCTCAATGTTATTTTCCTTAAGATAATCTCAATTCCATATTACCATTCGAGAATCTAAACACCTGTAACAATCTAATATCATCATATAATAATTTAATCAGTAAAATTTCATCATATTGTAATTTTGAAAACAATTTTTAACTAGAATAAACTCAATAAATTTCTCTAATATTAAGTATACATAGTCTTTAAGTTACTAGATTAAGCTGCCCCTAATGCCATGGCATGTCAGTGGCTCTCCTTGCACTCAATTTACATTGTAACTACCAATACCTATGTAATCTGCAATGAAATAAAATTGACTTTACTTTACTTTACTTTACCTGACTGGTCACAGACCGAGCCAGGCTTAACAGGGGAAAGATCTACGTATATATGTTCAATAATAATAGGCAGATCTTTACATCAAGAACATTTAAGCATATCTGCATTAGCAATATTTAATTAAACTTTGTGCAATGGAAGTGCATCTGTAGCGAGGGGCGCAGCTGTAGTAAAGACCACAGCTGTAGTAGTCACAGCTGTAGTGAAGGACACAGCTTTAACATGTAGACTAAGAATTTCCATAGCACTGATGAGCTTCGATAAAGCCCGGGCATTACTCTTGTAATAAAGAAAATGCCCAAAAAACTGATTTGCAAAATGTTTAAAAAAATAAACATTTTGTATGGGTTACCCTTTTAAACAAAGATTCGTTTTCTGTGTATCATGAAATACTAATAAAGAAAATAGGTTTCGTCTTATGGCGTGGTTAACTAACGAATTTTTCTTGTATTGCTCTCTTCACCTATCTTACATTTTTTATTCCTTTCTTAAGCTTTAAGCCACTGGACTTAATTTTAAATGGGTTCTTGCTAATTGACCAGTCAAGTACGTCCTAATAAAATTGACAACACAACCTGGGAAGCACAGACACACCTAGAAACATTGTAAATGTTTGGAAGTTTCGTTTCTCTCAATGCCAGGTTTATAGAGATGGGTAAACAGTGTATCCTATGCCTCTTTTATTTTTCTTATGTATGGAGCCTTGCAACACTCACACGCATATTCGTAAACTATATAGGGTTTAAAGTCAATAGCAATGTGATTTTTTAAACTAAAAAATCTTCGGATCGTGTTTTGTGATTTGAAAATTATTCAAATATTAATTTGGAGATAAAGTTCCAAAGAGCCGTTACGTAACTTCAGCTAAGGTCATTGATGATGCACCTAAGAAAAGTATTTCTTTTCCAATTACGTACTTATTGTGGCCAATTTCTTATCCCGCCATCCCGTGGTGTAGTGGTAATTATTCCGTTTGACTCGCAGCCTAAAGTACCCCAGGTCGAGCCCTGGTCGAGACGATACTTACGGGCAGCTCTTCAAATACCAACAACCCCGTTAGAATTAGGCCAAACTGCTTGGTTTTCTTGGATTATTCTGCCTTTCAAATGAAGTTTTCTTCTCGTCGTTTTGCCATCACTGTAGCACTGACTCACCCACCAACCCCCCTCACATGAGGTCCCTGACTCACCCACAACCCCCCTCACATGAGGCCTCTGACTCACCCACAACCCCCCCTCACATGAGGTCCCTGACTCACCCACAAACCCCCCTCACATGAGGTCCCTGACTCACCCACAAACCCCCCTCACATGAGGCCCCTGACTCACCCACAAACCCCTCACATGAGGTCCCTGACTCACCCACAAACCCCCTCACATGAGGCCCCTGACTCACCCACAAACCCCTCACATGAGGTCCCTGACTCACCCACAAACCCCCTCACATGAGGTCCCTGACTCACCCACAAACCCCTCACATGAGGTTCCTGACTCACCCACAAACCCCTCACATGAGGTCCCTGACTCACCCACAAACCCCCTCACATGAGGTCCTTGACTCACCCACAAACCCCCCTCACATGAGGTCCGTGACTCACCCACAAAACCCCCTCAGATGAGGTCCCTGACTCACCCACAAACCCCCTTCACATGAGGTCCCTGACTCACCCACAAACCCACCTTACATGAGGTCTCTGACTCACCCACAAGCCCCTCACATGAAGTCCTTGATCCACTGACCTTCCCTCACAAGAGGTTTCTGACCAACCCATACACCCGTCCCCACACAAAGGTCCCAGACCCACCTGTACGGTCTTGTCGAACCACCTGTTGGCGGTGTTGTGGTTGAAACCACCTCCGTGAATCATCTGGTGACCTGCATTCACCTCGTCGCGCATCCTCGAGTCCTGCGAACATTGTGAGCATCATTTTTATGTACCAACTGTGTGTATGAGGCCTATTAACTACATCTGAGGTGGGCAAATTACCCGTATTTGGAATGGGTCTATTTCCTGTATATACAGTAGGCCTTTTACCTGAAAGTGCAGATCTAATATATGCATATACTGAGGGTCTATTACAAATATAAGCAGGAGGCTTTATATCTGTATATGTATTAGTATTTTGACCTTTCCATTCTTCAGGACGTCCTTCACTCCAACGTGAGCCTCTTAACGTGACTCCAATAATAAAAGTGTAGGCTTCTTAATTGGGCTGATCTTCGAAACCTGATTATATTTTAAATCTGATTTTGCCATTTGTATTAGCATACTGACCTAGTGCTTCAGCGAGACTCAAGCTGGAGTCCTGGACTAGAACTTGACTAGGAGTTTCAAATGGATTAGCTTCATCACAAGAAGAGCCATGGATCATGGCTCATTGAAACTGATAACGGGAAGAGGTGACACGTACTTCATAAGACTTATATTCATGTATTAATATTTTTTTTTTTTGTAACTGATACATGATGTTGCTGCAAGGACAGAAATTTGCTGAAAATTTTAATGCATTTCGAAGTAAAGTTCTCAGAGACAGATATTTTCTAAGGTTGTAATAAGGTAGGACACATGTTACTTACAGAGCATCACATATATTGAACATACTATATCAGTTTTCCTTTGAATTTTCTTCATTCGATATATTTGTGTAAGATTTCCAGGCCTCTTTACAGTCACTATCACTCATCACTATTTTTGTTACGTTGTACTTTTATTACCGTCTATTTTCTACACTTTCTTTCCCATCTCTTTTTTTACACTTTCACACTTTCCTAGTGAGTGCTCAATCGAGCACTTTTTACCGACACTACATTGCAAGGTCATACCATCCACCCAGGATTTCCTACATATCCACATCACTATCAATTCAACAAATACCAACCACGCAATTATCAACACTACCAAAACTAGCATCACGAAAATCACAACCACCATCATCGACACAATAATCCCTAACACCACCACCACCACCACCAACACAACGGTCACCATATACACACCACAGCCACCATACCACAACGGTCACCATATACACACCACAACCACCATAACACAACGGTCACCATGTCGGAAGATCTCACCTTCAAAGACCATAACATTGTATCAATCACATCTGCTAGAAAAATGACAGGATGGATAATGAGAACCTTCAATACTAGGGATGCCAAGCCCATGATGACACTCTTCAGGTCGCTTGCTCTATCTAGGTTGGAATATTGCTGCACACTAACTGCACCTTTCAAGGCAGGTGAAATTGTTGACCTAGAAAATGTACAGAGAAACTTCACGGCACACATAACTGCGATAAAACACCTCAATTACTGGGAACGCTTGAAGTTCCTAAACCTGTACTCCCTAGAACGCAGGCGGGAGAGATACATGATCATATACACTTGGAAAAACGTAGAGGGATTAGTACCAAACTTGCACACGAAAATCACTCCCTATGAAAGGAAAAGACTCGGCAGACGATGCAACATCCCCCCAATGAAAAGCAGGGGTGCCACTAGCACGATAAGAGAAAACACAATAAGTATCAGGGGCCCAAGACTGTTCAGCTGCCTCCCAGCATACATAAGGGGGATTACCAATAGACCCTTGGCTGTCTTCAAGCAGGCACTGGACAAACACCTAAAGTCAGTATCTGACCAGCGGGCAGGGGTTCGTTCGTCGGTTTACGTGTGGCCAACAGTAACAGCCTGGTTGATCAGGGCCTAATCCACCATGAGACCTGGTCACAGACCGGGCCTCAGGGACGTTGACCCCCGGAACCCTCTCCAGGTATACTCCAGGTATATACCCACCACCGCCACCATAACACAACGGTCACTATACACACCACAGTCACCATAACACAACGGTCACCATATACACACCACTACCATCACCACCACCACTTCCACAATACCTCCTGTGAGGTGTTCTGGGAGTTCATATTGAGGCTTGAAGATCGTTTGGTGAGGCTGGCCCTGTGACTGGTGGGCGTCCGCAGGTTGAATTTGGTGGGCAGTGGGTCGTCAAAGCACAACACCAACACACACGTCTCTAAGGTCTTCAGGATCTTCTTGTTCTCCTCCTCTGCAGGAAAGGAAGACATTATTGACGATTTAAAATACTACATAGAGAATTCAGTGGGCATAAGTAATAGTGTAAGGATTATTGTGGTGGTCGGTTTGTAGTGAACTCAGCTCACACACTGAGTGTTCGGGGTTAGATCCCAGTACGGGTGGAAACACTGAGCATGTTTCCTTACACCTGCTGTGCCTGTTCACCTGACAGCAAGTAGGTATCTGAGTGCTAGCCGACTTGTGTGGGTGGCATCCAGGGGGGGGGTAGAATACCTTAGATAGCGCTGGCTTTTGCAGTGTGCTGAGGTAGGATAACAGGTCTTAGCCTGTAAAATTGATCTGTGTAAAAAAGAGTGGGTTCACATTGCTCTTGGGGAACTTGAGGTAATCAGATATGACCCAAATTGGAAGCTCCGGTTCCCAGAATCCAGAGCCTTTCACCAACATAGAGGCACCTTACTCCAAGGGACAGGTGTGAGAAAGCCGTGAAAAAAAAATGTTCAAGGTGAAAGGGTCCGATTAACCTGGAAATTAATTTGTCTGGAATGACAAAGTCCTTTTAGAGATACAAAGTGAGTTTATATTTATGAACTCCTGGAAGGAGAGTCTCTCGGTGCTGGTGAAGGACTCTGATCACAGGGATGGAAGAGTACCCTCCCCTCCGTGCTGGTGAAGGACTCTGATCACAGGGATGGAAGAGTACCCTCCCCTTCATTGCATGAAATCTCAAAATCTTTCTTACGTTCTTAGATAACTGCGAGCTAAGCGCTTCTCTATAACCATGAAATTGCTATGAATATGTTGATAAGTTTGAAATGCACCTGGAAATTTTGAATGCATTCTCTTAAAATCCGTGAGTAAGAGTGCTAGTGAAGCTTAGTTAATCCCCGTTAATGAAATGAATGTTTAATCTCAGTTTTTCAGGTATCTGCAAATCTCATGTTAAATTAGGTAAGTAAACAAAATTAATTGAGTAGAGCGAATTCCTTCTTCTGCGAGTATAATATATTGCTAGTTAACAAACTCAAATTCGGGTCCACGAACCGACTTTGGGTCTGCTAACGTCTCACATCACACCAGTATTTGCAGGTAAACTCAAATGGGATCCCCGAACCTCTCGCCTCCTGCCAGTACCTTCAAGTAAACCCAAGTCTGGGTCCAAGAAATACCCCTGCCCTCACCTCCAGCCAATATCTGGCGACTCTGTGCCCACGTCCTGCGGTTGTCTGAGGTCATAATGCCCACGGGAGGAGGGTCGGAACCTTCGTACTGGTCGACGGCTCTGAGCACCTCGTGCAGCTGCGTCGACAACATCTGCTGCGTGATCCTAGTGCCCTCCACCACCACCTCCACCCGGAACATCTGTAGGGCCGGGGCAGGAAAGACAGCCAGGTCATGCTGGGTCACTTTCCCAGGTCATGCTGGGTCACTCCCAGGTTATGCTGATTCACTCCCAGAATGTCATGCTGTCAAATGCTATCAAATGTAGTCAGCTTGCTGAATATCAGTGCCGACAAGAATAGGAATAGGAATTATTACTATTTATTATTATTATTATTATTATTATTATTATTATTATTATTATTATTATTATTATTATTATTATTATTATTATTATTATCATAAATTATTATTATTATTATTATTATTATTATTATTATTATTATTATTATTATTGATAAACACTTCAAAATTTGTGCTATTTATGCTAGCATACTTATTTACCTTATTTACAGAGTCAACGTGATCACTTGGAGAAGAAAGATAATTTCTTTTCAAAGCTCATTCACAATTAAAACTCTTAAACATTAACAGTCTCTTAAAATAATAAAAGTCTCTGTTCCTATGATCTTCATTTTAAGAGTAAGCACCTTATGTATTGTATCGGTGGGTATCGGCCATTTTTACGGTATCGGTTGAAAAACAGCCGGTACCGTTTTTTAAATAGTATTAATATTACATGTGTCCTTAAAAATATAAACGTTAACTCTCTACCTCACGACTGTGAGAGCTGCTCTCTCACACACACACACATACACACACACACAGGAGCTATGACTCAACCCCTGCAACCACAACTAGGTGAGTACTAGGTGAGTACACACACACACATATTTAGAGAGAATGGATCAAAGTAGAATGACTTGGAGAGCGTATATATCTGTAAGGGAAGGAAGGCGGGGTAGGGGTCGTCCTCGAAAAGGTTGGAGGGAGGGGGTAAAGGAGGTTTTGTGGGCGAGGGCTTGGACTTCCAGCAAGCATGCGTGAGCGTGTTAGATAGGAGTGAATGGAGACGAATGGTTTTTGGGACCTGACGAGCTATTGGAGTGTGAGCAGGGTAATATTTTGTGAATGGATTCAGTGAAACCAGTTAATTGATTTAGTTGGACTTGAGTCCTGGAAATTGGAAGTACAATGCCTGCACTTTAAAGGAGGGGTTTGAGATATTGGCGGTTTGGAGGGATTTTCTAAACTGTCGTATCTTAGCGTCTCTGCAAAGACAGTGATTATGTATGAGTGTGGTGAAAGTGTTGAATGTTGATGAAAGTATTTTCTTTAGGGGATTTTCTTTCTTTTTGGGTCACCCTGCCTCGGTGGGAGACAGCCGACGTGTTGAAATTTTTTTTTTATATATATATATATGCACGCACACACACATACATATGCACGCACACACACATATATGCACGCACACACACACACACACACACACACTCACACACACACACACACACACACACACACAGGGAAGGGCAAAAACGACCGCAGACAGAGTACAGGCTAGGTAGCAAAAGCCTGCAAACCTCACTCAAGGAAAAGGATCTTGGGGTGAGTATAATACCGAGCACATCTCCTGAGGCGCACATCAACCAGATAAATGCTGCAGCATATGGGCGCCTGGCAAACCTGAGAATAGCGTTCCGATACCTAAGTAAGGAATCGTTCAAGACTCTGTACACTGTGTACATCAGGCCCATACTGAAGTATGCAGCACCAGTTTGGAACCCACACCTGGTCAAGTACGTCAAGAAATTAGAGAAAGTTCAAAGGTTAGCAACAAGACCAGTTCCAGAGTTAAGGGGAATTGCCTACTAAGAAAGGTTAAGAGAAATCGGCCTGACGACACTGGAGGACAGGAGGGTTAGGGGAGACATGATAACGACATACAAAATACTGCGAGGAATTGACAAGGCGGACAGAAACAGGGTGTTTCAGAGATGGGACACAGAAACAAGGGGTCACAATTGGAAGTTGAGGACTCAGATGGGTTTAGAGCATCGCTCCTGTCTGTCCCAACTACTGGACCACTACGACAAGGTCCTGGTTGCTCTAAAAGACAAACAGAATGCAGATGTTATATACACAGACTTTGCAAAAGCCTTTGATAAGTGTGACCATGGTGTAATAGCACACAAAATGCGTGATAAAGGAATAACAGGAAAAGTTGGTAGATGGATCTATAATTTTCTAACAAGTAGAACACAAAGAGTAGTAGTCAACAGAGTAAAGTCTAAGGCGGCTACGGTGAAAAGCTCTTTTCCACAAGGCACAGTACTCTCTCCCATCCTGTTCCTCATCCTTATATCGGACATAGACAGGGATATAAGACACAGTGCCGTGTCTTCCTTTGCAGATGACACCCGAATCTGCATGACAGTGTCCACCATTGAAGACACTGCAAGACTCCAAGCAGACATCAACCAAATCTTTAAATGGGCTGCAGAAAACAATATGAAGTTCAATGATGAGAAATTTCAATTACTCCGATATGGAAAACGTGAGGAAATTATAATCTCATCGGAGTATAAAACAAATTCCAACCACACAATAGAGCGAAAAACTAATGTCAAACACCTGGGAGTGATCATGACAGAGGATCTCACCTTCAAGGACCATAACACTGTAGCAATCGCATCTGCTAGAAAAATGACAGGATGGATAATGAGAACCTTCAAAACCAGGGATGCCAAGCCTATGTTGACACTTTTCAGGTCGCTTGTTCTATCTAGGCTGGAATATTGCTGCACACTAACTGCACCTTTCAGGGCAGGTGAAATTGTTGACCTAGAAAATGTACAGAGAACCTTCACGGCACGCATAACTACAATAAACCACCTCAATTACTGGGAACGCTTGAAGTTCCTAAACCTGTACTCCCTGGAACGCAGGTGGGAGAGATACATTATTATATACACTTGGAAAATCCTAGAGGGATTAGTACCAAACTTGCACACGAGAGTCACTCCCTACGAAAGCAAAAGACTCGGCAGACGATGTAACATCCCCCCAATGAAAAGCAGGGGTGCCACTAGCACGTTGAGAGACAACACAATAAGTGTCAGGGGGCCCAAGACTGTTCAACTGCCTCCCAGCATACATAAGGGGGATTACCAATAGACCCCTGGCTGTCTTCAAGCAGGCACTGGACAGGCACCTAAAGTCGGTGCCTGACCAGCCAGGCTGTGGTTCGTACGTTGGACTGCGTGCGGCCAGCAGTAACAGCCTGGTTGATCAGGCTCTGATCCAACATGAGGCCTGGTCACAGACCGGGCCGCAGGGGCGTTGACCCCTGGAATTCTCTCCAGGTAAACTCCAGGTAAAAGAGATGTTAGGAAGTATTTATTTAGTCATAGAGTTGTCAGGAAGTAGAATAGTCTGGCAAGTGACGTAGTGGAGGCAGGAACTATATATATTTTTAAGACGAGGTATGATAAAGCTTATGGAGCAGGGAGAAAGAGGACCTAGTAACGATCAGTGAAGACACGGGGCCAGGAGCTATGAATCGACCCCTGCAACCACAAATAAGTGAGTACAGATAGGTAAGTACACACACACACACACACATACATAACCACAAATCACACTTTACAACCCATTTTCACCACTACTCCCACCATCACTACTCCCACCATCACAACCACCACCATTACCATTACTCCCCACACCACTACCACCACATACATGGTTCTTGTAGAAGACTACGATGTGCTGGCTTTGTTGTTGGTGTTCGGAGACGGAAAGAAGCTTATCCTTGGGTATTGCTGGACGCCGGTACGAGGAGAAGACTCGGTTGTACTGCGTCATGCACATGGGCTGGTACTTCTCTCTGGCGCTACACCGGTCCACATCCAAGTCACCACTAAGGGAAGGTCAAAGGTCATAGGCAACATCTTATTATATTACATTATATTATATGATATAATATTATGCTATATTATATTTACAATTACATACACACATATGTTTTAGGTCATTACAATGGAAGAAAGTTTTTGCTGGAAAAGAAAATTTGAACAGTAATGGAAAGAAAGATATTCTGGTAAAGAAAAGTTCTATGTTGGGTCTTTCTAAAGTCAGTACCTTTGATATAGTGAACTAAAGCTACTTATACAGTATATATATATAACAATAATAAGCAAGATATTATTGGAAGATCACACAAATAGATTAGGAAAGCACTGGCAAACTTTGCATCTGTCCTCACATCCATGGTATGGATGAGGACTTGCTGAAAAAGAATCAATAAATGTTAGACCAGAATTGGCTTATGCAGTTGCAGTGTGTTAGCCACGTCAAAATAATTACATAAAAAATGGAAGATATCCGCTGATATACTATAAATGACTCCCAGAGTAAAGAATGAATTACGATGACTTAAAAATAATAACAATCTTCCCTTTGAAGTGGAAAAGACAGAAAAAAATAACAATTCTCCCGTGGCAGGAAATATGGGAAACCGAAAACAAGAATCCTGGTAGTCGCCCCTATAGCAAGAGAGGATAAAGATGATAAACAAATAAAAGATTATAAACTGTTTTTGAACAGACTAAAATAATATCTTTAAGAAGGATAATAACAGTGAAAACAGGAGGCCACAGTTGCAAACTAAGAATAAAGTGGAACTGGTAGGACATATTTCTTAACAAATAGAGCGATAAAGAGTTAGAAGAAGATCAAGGAAAAAAAAACTTTAAACAATTATAAATATAACTACAGACACTGAAGACCTGAGGCTGTGAACATTGTTCTGTCACAGTAACTACAAACACTGAAGACCGGAGGCTACCAGCACAACTCTGTCCTGTAACTACTAAAAAAGGAAAAACCTATGTGACACCAGGCACAAACACACATGAAAGCATATAATTCACCCCTCGAACCTCTCTCCATAAACCTGCCAAAAGAACATTAATATTCATCCAATTTCCCCAGTATACCAACATTATGGAGAGGCAGAAATTTATGACTCCTCATTAACAAAAAATAATTTCTTGTTTACAGTCCCGGGAAGGAACATTCATATTCATGTGGACACGGCAGCAAATGTTGGTTTTGGGCAAAACATATTTCGGGTGTGAATTCAGCGTAAATTCGGAGCACGATATCTGGGCCACAACATAAAATAAATGGAACTGTGTGTGTGCAGCGACCTCTGACGTCATTGATAAAGCATTCATAAAAAATTGTATTATATATACGTATATATATATATATATATATATATATATATATATATATATATATATATATATATATATATATATATATATATAATGAGGGTCCCCAGTAAAGTTCTAATGTTCTAGAGGTGGTACCTATATATATATGTCGTGACGAATAGGTAAAACTGGTCAATTAGCAAGAACTCATTTAAAATTAAGTCCTTTCTAAAATTTTCTCTTATACGTTTAAAGATATATTTTTTTTCATTTATGTTAATGCAAAAAGTTATAATTTTGTACCAAAAGAAACTTAGAAAACTTACCTAACCTTATTATAACAAGCGGAATTTAATTTAGCCTTACCAAACTAAATATATTTTAGATACGTTTACAATAATTTAATAATAAACAAACACAATGAAATATTTTTTTTTCGTTAGGTTCAGAATGATTTTTGAGAAATTATTGCATACACAAATTTTCGCTTGTTTTATATGGCAAGAAGAGCATTGCTATTTAACCCAAAATCGCAAGTTTTACCTAATCAATAATAAACGGTTGGGTTTAGTCCTGACTCTTTTTCTTCGACTGCAGTTCTTCCTCTCACCGGTTATTCTTCGTCTGTCCCCACTTTCCCCTCGCCCCTAGTGGGTCCTTACCTGTGAGTCCTTGAACTGAACTGAATTACCTAATCGGCACGACATATGTATATATATGTCGTGCCGATTAGGTAAAACTTGCGATTTTGGCTTAAATAGCAACGCTCTTCTTGCCATATAAGACAAGCGAAAATTTGTGTATGCAATAATTTCGCAAAAATCATACTGAACCTAACGAAAAAAATATATTTCATTGTGTTTATTTATTATTAAATTATTGTTAACGTATCTAAAATATATTTAGTTGGATTAGGCTAAATTAAGGAGGAGGAGGTGTTGATTCACCGGGAATTCTCCCGGTCCGGGTCTTTACCAGATGGCGACCCGGCTCCGGCTCCCTGGCATGGGAGTGTCAGAGACCTATGTCTCCCATGGGAGGGGATACCCCTCATCGGCGGGACCAACTGGCCCCAGGCCTAGCCACATTCCCCACCAGCACTAGGCATGGAGTTAGATAGATGCTAGGCCTCTCTAGTCTGCCACCTTCCCTAACGGGAAGGGCAGAAGCTGCAGATGGTAGCGCTTGTTGTAATAAGGTTAGGTAAGTTTTCAAAGTTTCACTTAGTACAAAATTATAAATTTTTACATTAACATAAGTGAAAAAAATATATCTTTAAACGTACAAGAGAAATGTTTATAAACGACTTAATTTTAAATGAGTTCTTGCTAATTTACCAGTTATCTAATCGGCACGATATATATATATATATATATATATATATATATATATATATATATATATATATATATATATATGTATGTATGTAGGGTCCCAGTAAATATTAGGTGCCTCCACCGGGCGTCTATTGTGCATTGGTTTATATTTTAAATATGTATTTGTTGTTAAATCAAGAATTCTCCGGTTCATTAATTATATTCTCTCCGGCTTCTTTTAATATAAAGTGTTTAAATTTACATCTTATTAACAATGAACTGGTTTTTAACCTTAACTTAAAGAAGCATTACTATAGTGCTAAAAATCAGCGCTGAAACTGTACTGTGCACCGTGGAATGTAGTACGTTAACTGGTTCATACGTGAAATCATACCTAGTATTGCCTCTTCCTAGATTATATTATTAAAAGTATCTCAGCAGTAAATACACCGGCCGTCTGTGTCAGACTTTGTTTACTAGCTTTGAGCTACTGTTATTATATATACAGTTGTTTAGCGTTCGAAAATCTCGTTAGGGGATCACATTTGGAAAGGTTCCAGAACCTAACATAGACAAATAATTTGTTTGAAGTTGCTTATATCTAAAAGGAAACTTCATCTTCATACTCAAGAAGGAAATCCGATAGTTGTGACTCCTTGCCAAGGGAAGGGAGGAGGTGAGATGTGCTTAGATTTTAGATTTTGCCACCGAAGTGGCTAGTTTATTGTGTACCCCATATCCATCCTGTGGACGGTAGCGCAAGAACATATGGATACACAAAAGGCCTAGGCACTAGGCCCCAAAAGGGTTAACAATTGTACATTTGGATTTATATCTACAGTTCACTTATCTGTTACAAGCAAATTTAGGAAATTTGCTTCGTATAACTGGTATCTTATTTTCATTAATAAGATATCTTGATATGTCATATAGGTTATTATACTGTCTATCTCTATATTCCTCAATAAGTGGACAATTAAGCACAGTGTTCAAGACAGTGACCATATGCCTGATCACATAATTTGCATTTAGTTTGATCATCATCTGTGTCTCTAACAAACTGCCAGAAGTACCTGTAGCCGATGTGAAGCTGCGTGGGGTGGCTCCCACTCGCTCGTTAGTTGAAATAATGACTGTTTGGACTCATTTTCATAAAAAAATATAAAAAGCTATGAAAGCTATAGCAGAATTCATAGAATTGTAAAGAGGGGTCTTAGAATGGGCCAGTATATAACATACTAGAAGCACATATAAATCCCCCCAGATTTGCCAAGTAACACTCAGTACTAACATTTGTCAGGTACTAACATGTGTCAGGTACTAACATGTGTCAGGTTCATCCTCACTATTAAGTTTTAAAAGAACTTCAGTTGAACATTTGTGCATTAATCACGGCTTTTCTTTTCCACTTCCTCTGAAGACAAGTCATCACACGAGAAAGGTATTTTTATTTTGATTTTTCAGTTCGTGTGTGTGTACTCACCTATTTGTACTCAGTTATTTGTGGTTACAGGGGTAGTTTCATAGCTCCTGGCTACGCCTCTTCGTAGAGCGTGAGTGTGTGTGTGTGTGTGTTATCAATGGTGCGAGGCGCGCGTTTGTGTGTGCACGCGCGTGCGTGTGTAATTTTCCGGTAGAAACTAACGTACAAATGAGCACTATGGTACACAATTAACACAACACCAGGGGCAATGAACTAGATTAATAACTCTCTAACTAGAGTACGTACGTTATTTGACCGGCCTTCGTTAGCCCGTCTGCATTAATGCGATACTTTGACATAAATAAAAATTTGCATAAAAATTCAAGGTTAATTAGTGCGATAAAAGGTTATGGTCATTTATACTTTCACGATAATTAATGTTGATGATGTTAACTCTTGATTCAGAAAACTGTTAGTGTAGAATTGGCATATTTATCTACACACACACACACATGTGTATGTGTGTGTGTGAGTGTGTGTGTGTGTGTGTACTCACCTCCTGGCCCTGCCTCTTCGCTAGTCGCTGCTAAGTTCACTCTCTTCAGCAAGAGCCTTATCGTTCCTCTTCTTAAAGCTATGCATGGATCCTGCCTCCACTACTTAACTCTCCAGATTGTTCCTAACATCCCAGTAACTCATTTGAGTATGTAGCTTCCAGTTATGTCCCCTTGTTCCTGTGTCCCATGACTCCAATCTCTGATACCCTTTAGCCCTGCCCACGTAGTGTGTGCGTGCGTGCACGTGTATATAATATACGTGTATATAACATTAATATTTTGAGAACGTTGGCGATAATTTAATATTTGTATAAGTATGTTACTCTCGTATGCTTTAACAAGTAGAGAAAAAAAAAAATTGATTAATGCAAACTTTATCTTTATTCATAATAAGATTAAATAATATTCACGAGAATATTTTGCCAAGTTACTGACAACGAGTGGGTGGCCGGCAGGTGTCGCCGCCTGACGGCTGCTGGCGGAAATGAGAAAGCGTTGCCAGGTACCTTAGGTTCCGCTTCCCGTCACATAACAGTGCTTGGTCTTAACTTCTCATTAACTAAACAGTGTGAAATGAGTGGGGTTTTTTTTCACCTTGTTTCTCTTTGTATAAATAAGGGAAAAAGCAAGCGGGATGATAAAGCTAAAATTAGAGAAGGGACAGCTGTAAATGTCGTGGCATTTATAAAAGGTTACGAACCGGTCGGTGCTCAATCATTGCTAAGTTTTATTCAGGTATAGATACACATTAATACAGTTACATAGATTATCATACTTAGCAGCCTGTGCTTGTTTTCAATATTCAATCCATATATATATATATATATATATATATATATATATATATGGATTGAATATTGAAAACAGGATTATATATATATATATATATATATATATATATATATATATATATATATATATATATATATATATATATATATATATATATATATATATATATTGTGTGTGTGTGTGTGTACTCACCTAATTGTACTCACCTAATTGTGGTTGCAGGGGTCGAGTCTCAGCTCCTGGCCCCGCCTCTTCGCTGTCTGCTACTGGGTCTCTGCTCTCCCTGCTCCATGAGCTTTATCATACCTTGTCTTAAAACTATGTATGGTTCCTGCCTCCACTATATCTTTCTCTAGTCCATTCCACTTCCTGACTACTCTGTGGCTGAAGAAATGTTTCCTGACATCCCTTTGACTCATCTGAGTCTTCAGCTTCCCAGTTGTGTCCCCTTGTTTCTGTGTTCCCTCTCTGAAACAACCTGTCACTGTGTGTGTGTGTGTGTGTTGTGTGTGTGTACTCACCTATTTGTACTCACCTATTTGTGGTTGCAGGGGTCGAGTCATAGCTCCTGGCCCCGCCTCTTCACTGATTGCTACTAGGTCCTCTCTCCCTGCTCCATGAGCTTTATCAAACCTAGTCTTAAACTATGTATGGTTCCTGCCTCCACTATGTCGCTTTCTAAGCTATTCCACTTCCTGACAACTCTATGACTGAAGAAATACTTCCTAACATCCCTTTGACTCATAGGAGTCTTCAACTTCCAATTATGACCCCTTGTTTCTGTGTCCCCTCTCTGGAACATCTTGTCTCTGTCCACCTTATCTATTCCTCGCAGTATTTTATATGTCGTGTGTGTGTGTGTGTGTGTGTGTGTGTGTGTGTGTGTATGTGTGTGTGTGTGTGTGAGTGTGTGTGTGTGTGTGTGTGTATGTATGTGTGTGTGTGTGTGAGTGTGTGTGTGTGTGTGTGTGTGTGTGTGTGTGTGTGTGTGTGTGTGTGTATGTATGTACTCACCTAATTGTACTCACCTAATTGTGGTTGCAGGGGTCGAGACTCAGCTCCTGGCCCCGCCTCTTCGCTGTCTGCTACTGGGTCTCTGCTCTCCCTGCTCCATGAGCTTTATCATACCTTGTCTTAAAACTATGTATGGTTCCTGCCTCCACTATAACTTTATCTAGTCCATTCCACTTCCTGACTACTCTGTGGCTGAAGAAATGTTTCCTGACATCCCTCTGACTCATCTGAGTCTTCAGCTTCCAGTTGTGTCCCCTTGTTTCTGTGTTCCCTCTCTGAAACAACCTGTCACTATCTACCTTGTCAATTCCCCGCAGTATTTTGTATGTCGTTATCATGTCTCCTCTGACCCTTCTTTCCTCCAGTGTTGTTAGTCCTATTTCCCTCAATCTTTCTTCATAAGACAGACCCCTGAGTTGTGGAACTAACCTTGTCGCAAACCTTTGCACTTTCTCTAGTTTCCTTACGTGCTTGACCAGGTGTGGGTTCCAGACTGGTGCTGCATATTCTAGTATGGGCCTGACGTACACGGTATACAGTGTCTTGAACGATTCCTTGTTAAGGTAACGGAACGCTAATCTAAGGTTTGCTAGACGCCCATATGCTGCCGCAGTTATCTGGTTGATGTGTGCCTCCGGAGACGTGCTTGGCGTTATACTCACTCCAAGGTCTTTCTCCTTTGCCGAGGTTTGTAGCCTTTGTCCACCTGTGTGTGTGTGTGTGTGTGTGTGTTTGTGTGTGTGTGTGTGTGTGTGTGTGTGTGTGTGTGTGTGTTGTGTGTGTGTGTGTGTGTGTGTGTGTGTGTGTTTGTGTGTGTGTGTGTGTGTGTGTGTGTGTGTGTGTGTGTGTGTTGCAACATCAACTACTTGCTGTTGCATCATTGAGCTTCTGGTTTAATTCTGTTAACCTGAACTGTAACTTTTTCTTTACATACGTAATTAAGAAATATTTTGACGGCCGTGAGTAAGATGGACCAGCATCAGCAAGACGACTTAACCAGCAGTGGAACTGGAAAAGTTACGCAGCTTTTAAAACTGAATGATCTTTTAGTCAAACTTTTCCACAGGTCCAATTAGCATGTTGTGTTCCAGTCTTGACCAGGTCAAATATTACCTTATAATATTCTCGGTACCGGATTTGCTTAATAATTTCATGTACGTATTTTTTTTTTTTTTTTGCTTACGCCTCTCCTGACCTCTACACGTCGCGTGTGAAATTATAGAAATATTTAGATCCGATTTGTAATATACTTTTTCTGGTAGTTGCTTTCAGGTTCACCTGTCGCTAATGAGGGCTTCAAGAAATGCCATTTTTACTTGCAGCAGCAGTGTGGCACCCGGGCCACGGTACGGTACTACTTACCCAGTTCTTCCTTCCTGGGCTGAGCTCCAGCTCCTGGCCCTGCTTCTTAACCTTCCGTCAACTCACATTTTTAGTTCCTAGCTCCCTTTGTTGTTATATCTAGTTTTGAATCCATGTATGAAGGAATCACTATAAAACACATGACTACAATTATGGAAAATATCCGAGCAGAAAAAATAAAACAGGAAACACCAGAGGGCTCACGTGTTTTTTTGTATTATTATTTTTGCTGTGGTATTTTATCGTCAATTCACTGATGGTCTTGTCTTCTACAGCCTCCTCAACCATCTCTCACTTATTAACAACCTTTGTACTGTAAAAAGTACCTCCTTACCAATGAATAATATATACGGACACATTTTTCACCTATGGTACCTTCCTCTAAATAGGTTTTCGTATCAACCTTCTAATTGCTCTTGAATATTTTGTATCTCGTGACCATGTCTCCTCACCTTCAAATCTGGATAAAAAGGCAAACTGCCAACAGTGCTGAAAAATAAACTTTAACAGTGAAAACGTTACACTTTAAGTAACGAATTATTCAGCAACTTGATGAAACTCTGCACAGAACGAAACTTTTCCTTAATAAAAATCTCCCTACTACCTGTGTTGCTTTCCTTAATTTCTCCCATCTCATGCCATGGAAACTATATAATCAGAGTTTGTTCATTTTTTGGACAAGGAACGTCAAGAGCGTTTGGCAACGCAGCTAACAGAGCTCACATCTCGTCTGCTTATATATTCCAGCCAAGAAAAGAGCTCAAGAGCTTACTGATTGGACTTGAGCTTTTCCGGCTCTTTGGTGATTGGAATGCTTGTTATGTAACTTCCTAACTGACAAGGGTAATTATAAAAGTTGTGGAAGTGCTAAGCTTCGGTGATCATCTCCCGGGAGATGCTGAGAGATAAACACGGCTAGAGATAAAGGACGGAGTTGAGGAGACGTTTTTTTTAAAATGCACTAAATTGGATTTATCTGCATTGTGCTGCTTCCTTGATCTCTATAACAGATAGTGTGTATCAAATATGTAGCTATGGCTTCCTGTCATATTCTATCAAGTGACGGTAAGGAAAGTAGGGTGGGAGGAGGAGAGAGCGAAGTGAAAGTCGAGAAGTCACGTGAGCAAACACTAGGACATCATTAGAAGACGTTTCGGTCCTGGGACCTTTATCGTGGTCTTTCACCAGGAAGTAATCAAGGTCCCAGGTCAGAAACGTTTTCTAATAAATATATCCTAGTGTTGGCTCACGATTTTTTTTTCAATCACTTGTCAGTATCAATTACCATTGTTTACATCAGAGTGTGGGGGACGTGTGGAGGGGTGAAGGAGGGAGATTTGGGTGGACATAGATTGTGACGATGGAGATGGGTGTAAGTGTGAGGGAAGTAATGGATTACTACATGGGAGCAAGAGGAAAGCAGGAAAATAAAAATAATATCATTAGAGTATCAAGAATGTAACAAAGGGACACCATAATGATAACAAGAGGATATCAAGTGGATAACAGAAGAATACCCAGAGAATAACTAAGAGAATAACAAAAGGATACCGAGGGAATAACACGATACCCATGAGGATATCACCAAGAGAAAGACATCAAGATAGAAGAAGGATACGAAGAGAAGGAGATCAAAGGAACAGCAGGAGGACATCAAGGGGGATAGCAGTAAGGTAGAAGGACGCCAGTAGTCGCGCGAAGCAGAAGAAAACAGAGTAACACCCACGTTTCAATGCGTTCCTTCATCTCGAAGGAGGCGGTGACAAGGTGGGTGGCGAAGTTGACCATGTCGGCGTCCGTGGAGAACTTCTGGTGGGGGAAGACCATGCCAGGGTTGCTGTTGACCGCCAGCGGCAGCGACACGTTCAGATACATGTCGTCCAGCCACCAGCTGTACGCCTGTGGGGGAGGGAACGACACATGCCACCTACTGCTGTGGGGAGTACAGGTGTGTGGAGGGAAGGACACGTGTGTGGAGGAGATAACAAATGTGTGGTGGAGAGGATGGGTGTATAGAGGAGAGGATAGGTATGTGGAGGACACCATAGGTGTATTTTTTCACGTATTTGCCATTAAGAGTTTAGGTGTTTGTGCATTTACGAAGGTAATTGTGTATTCATGTGTCTGTATCATTAAACACTCTTGTAAAAAACAAAAGCTGGCAATAAATTACGTTAATTACAAAAGCATCCCTAATTACTTTGTTGACTAGTAATTTCAAAATAGCATCAACAAATGTAATTATCCAAATAACTTTTTTTTTTACCTGGTAACTTTACTGAGTATGCCGATAATAAAATAATAAATTAATTTATCATTTTTAGAAATAATGTAATGAGATAATTCCGAAGCATCTTAGATCAGGTGTTTTTTTCGGGTAATTTAGTTTATAATAGATCAGGTGTTTTTTCGGGTAATTTAGTTTATAATAAATGAAAAAAAAAATATTTTTATTTTTTCAGCGGATTATAAATATATTTTTTAATTAAGTAGAATCCCTCTCTATCTATCTATCTATCTATCTATCTATCTATCTATCTATCTATCTCTCGCTCTTCAGAAGTGTAGAGCTCAGACTAAGAAGCGTGAATATGGTAATTACTAGTGTCAAGTTAGGATTATTGTTCAGACTTGGTACTGTGTTGACAGTCACTGGGTCTCCTGGGAGAGATTAAAGGGGATTTACCCGCCTATATGAAAGAAGCTGACGTGAAGTGTACACCTGACTAATCATGGTCAATCACTTTTCCAAATGTCGTGATGGTGGTGGTGTTGGTGTAGCGTCAAGAATTTTTGTGTGAGAGAGAGGGAGAGAGAGAGAGAGAGAGAGAGAGAGAGAGAGAGAGAGAGAGAGAGAGAGAGAGAGAGAGAGAGAGAGAGAGAGAGAGAGAGAGAGAGAGAGAGAGAGAGAGGAGAGAGAGAGAGAAGTGAGAGAGAGAGAGTGAGAGAGATATTCCTTTTACGTGTGTCGCAATGAGTGTTTGCGAGAGGGCCTTACAAATAGCTTAGCACACCACTGATACATGAGAGCCAACGCAAGTAATGGAGTCAGCTGCCAGTGTATATACATACTGAGGATTGAATGCCACAGTCTTGCGGCTCAGAAGCCACAATGGCTGCTGCTTACTTAAACATCTGCCGAGCAGAGTGAGGCCAGAATTACATGTAATAAGATTGACTTTAATTACCTCATACCACTGTCTAATAGCATCATTACTCGTCTGCCTTCCTCCCGGTGCTAGTGATAATAGTCGTTATGAAGTCGGCTATTACTTACTAACTGTCGGTCTAGTCCTCAATTCTTCCGGTCTAGTCTCTAATTCTTCTTGTCTAGTCCTAAATTCTTCCGGTCTAGTCCCTAATTCTTCTTGTCTAGTCCTTAATTCTTTCGGTCTAGTCTCTAATTCCCCTGTTATCTCCCCCATCTCACACGTTTCTCCCGTAATTCTGCCTTATACCCTTTGTTCTTCTACCTTTCATCTCCTTATGCTCTCCTGTACTTCCTGTCTACCTACTTCTACCTCCTGTTCTCACTCTCTTGTCCTTCCCCTTCTCTCCCTTGTGCTTTTCATTCTACTCCTCTCTTTCCGTTCTCAACTTTAACCCTCAAGCATCTTCTCTTCCACCTTCCTGATTTATCCCCTTGTACCTCTCCTTTCCTCTTGTACTTCTTGTTCTACCCTCTTGTACCTCTTCTTCTACTTACCCAGTTGTCGGTGTTGTCATGTCTCTTGATGAGTTCCTCTTGTATCTTCTCGCCAACACCTCCTGGTTTTCCGAACTCGTCCACGATGTCTGCCGCCTCCTGGTACTCTTCGTCCCGCAGGACTGGCTTCAGGTGAACCAGGTACCAGGAGAGAGTGTGGCCCAGCGGTGGCACCGGCAGCTTGGGCACCAGCGGGTACTGTGGGTAGAGGAGTTAGGTGCTAGACGGTGGATCAGGTGAATGAATCTTTGCATTTGGTGAATGACTCTTTGGATCAGGTGAATCAATTTTTCGATCAGGTGAATGAATCTTTGGATCAGGTGAATGAATCTTTGGAACAGGTGAATGAATCTTTGGATCAGGTGAATGAATCTTAAGATCAGGTGAATGAATCTTTGGATCAGATGAATGAATCTTTGACCACTAGCGAATGTTCTTCGGTAAGGATTTTTATAACGCTAAAATATATTGCGACTACAGCATATTTTAGCTATGGCGTATCTTCTACATAAGATCCGACCATGACTGTCTGGTCAACCAGGCTGTTGCTGCTAGCAGCCCGCAGCCCAATATTAGGCCTCACGACGTGTATAATCAGTCACTTATACAAGTGATTCAAACCTGAAACTTGGCATCAGAGTACACAGTACTTTATTCAGTACTGTGTACTCTGATGTCGAGTTTGAGATTATATATATATATATATATATATATATATATATATATATATATATATATATATATATATATATATATATATATATATATATATATATATTTCTTCCGCTAAAGCGGAAGAAATATATGGGGGTTTGAAAGTCAACAACACCTGATAGAAAATCTAAGGCAATATTACAAAAATTGTCTCATTAACAATAAAACGCCATGATGGAACTTCAGCAGGCAGCTGCTTGCTCTGGAAAAACACCTGCCAACGCAGATGTGTCGTCTCTTGGAGTTGGACAACACTGATCTAAATGAAGTAATCGTAGGAATCCTATGCAATTGTTCAAAATCTTCTGGTTAAAATTATTTCCTGAAGATACAGTACATACACCTGAAGATACAGTACATATACCTGAAGATACAGTACATATACCTGAAGATACAGTACATACACCTGAAGATACAGTACATATACCTGAAGATACAGTACATATACCTGAAGATACAGTACATACACCTGAAGATACAGTACATACACCTGACGTTACAGTACATACACTTGAAGATACAGTACATACACCTGAAGATACAGTACATACACCTGATGGCAAATACATTAATAGGAACTATTTAATAACAGAGAGAAGAATGTTAGAGGTGTGGCTGTTGCGACCCTTGCATGGGACCCAACGGGTATTTGTTATTATATGTGTATATTTTTATTTTCCACTTAATATTATATTGCCGATATCTTCATTAATAGCTAAAATGAAGATATCTTGCTTTATATTATTATTATCTGACCTTATATTATTTAGCTATGTACATAGGTAGGATGTGTTTTATTGAATTAAGTCAGGAACTGCTGTGCTAACTATCGTAAAATAGTTAGAGTCAATCGGTCTCATGTGTACCGAGTTGACGTCTGGCTTAGAGGGGTTGCCTGAGTGAGAACCAGCTTACTTCTAGCCTTGCAAACATCTCTTTTTCGAAGTTTGTATTGACTCAAGTTTTGGATAATAGACGGTTCCGTTGGCGAGACGGATCTTCTTTCTCGCTACACTAAGTATTTGTGAAGATTGCGAGTTTTTCTGACGTCATAAAGTCATTCAGTGGATTTAACTGTGATCTTTACGTATTGCCGTAGTTTTGATTTTGAAGTGAACCGATCTTATTCAGTTAGAAGGGAGTATTAGAACTCGTATATTCTATTGAAGATCTCAGCTGTGTGCGTTTGTTGTTACTTCGTTAAGATCGCTTGTTATGTTTTGACAAATGTCTTCGTCTATTCTAGCTTCTTACTTGGTGGATTATCGTACTTGAAGCCTGTGATTATTCCAGCACGGATGTACTATATAGCCTTGTACGTATATACAGTCGATCTATAGCGAGACACTTCGTCTATGTGTATGTGTATATTTGGTGAATTACGACTAAATGTTCATAAACTGTATTATAAACTTATGGTCCTTAGTATTATTGTACTCAAAAATACCATTCTTTTAAGACACGTTAAGATTAAAGGTATTAAATTATTTTGTCTGATTATTGTCTCCTGGTTATAATTTACAAAATCCTATTAAGCTGATCATTTATACTAAACATAGCCAGTTGTGACCGTGATCCAACACCTTGTTACTAAAGAGAAGACTTTCACAAACTACATACGTAAGGAGACTTATCCCAAAGTCCCGGGAGTTCTCCACTCGTTTCTGTTCTGCTACGCAGACACACACCTGACTTCTCTTTTTGTAACAGCGGCCAAGTACACAACATGTGCTTCAGAGGAAACGTCAACTTTCACACGTGTGACATGACGTGCGAGAAGCACCGTCACTTGTAGTGACAGCACTACAAGTGACAGAACTACAAGTGACAGTACTACAAGTGACAGCACTACAAGTGACAGTACTACAAGTGACAGCACTACAAGTGACAGCACTACAAGTGACAGCACTACAAGTGACAGCACTACAAGTGACAGCACTACAAGTGACAACACTACAAGTGACAGCACTACAAGTGACAACACTACAAGTGACAGCACTACAAGTGACAACACTACAAGTGACAGCACTACAAGTGACAAGACTACAAGTGAGAAGACTACAAGTGACAAGACTACAAGTGACAAGACTACAAGTGACAGCACTACAAGTGACAACACTACAAGTGACAGCACTACAAGTGACAACACTACAAGTGACAACACTACAAGGGACAAGACTACAAGTGAGAAAACTACGAGAAGACTACAAGTGACAGCACTACAAGTTACAACACTACAAGTGACAGCACTACAAGTGACAGCACTACAAGTGACAACACTGCAAGTGACAACACTACAAGTGCCAGCACTACAAGTGACAGCACTACAAGTGACAACACTACAAGTGACAGCACTACAAGTGACAACACTACAAGTGACAACACTACAAGTGACAGCACTACAAGTGACAAGACTACAAGTGACAGCACTACAAGTGACAAGACTACAAGTGGCAAGACTACAAGTGACAAGACTACAAGTGACAACACTACAAGTGACAGCACTACAAGTGACAACACTACAAGTGACAGCACTACAAGTGACACCACTACAAGTGACAGCACTACAAGTGACACCACTACAAGTGAGAAGACTACAAGTGAGAAAACTACAAGTGACAGCACTACAAGTGACAACACTACAAGTGACAGCACTACAAGTGACAGCACTACAAGTGACAACACTACAAGTGACAACACTACAAGTGACAACACTACAAGTGACAGCACTACAAGTGACAACACTACAAGTGACAGCACTACAAGTGACAACACTACAAGTGACAGCACTACAAGTGACAACACTACAAGTGACAACACTACAAGTGACAACACTACAAGTGACAACACTACAAGTGACAACACTACAAGTGACAGCACTACAAGTGACAACACTACAAGTGACAGCACTACAAGTGACAACACTACAAGTGACAGCACTACAAGTGACAACACTACAAGTGACAGCACTACAAGTGACAACACTACAAGTGACAGCACTACAAGTGACAGCACTACAAGTGACAGCACTACAAGTGACAACACTACAAGTGACAATACTACAAGTGACAGCACTACAAGTGACAACACTACAAGTGACAGCACTACAAGTGACAGCACTACAAGTGACAACACTACAAGTGACAACACTACAAGTGACAGCACTACAAGTGACAGCACTACAAGTGACAACACTACAAGTGACTTCACTACAAGTGAGAGACTTCTGATGCAAGTAACTGGACATTACACTGACGGTTAACTACAGGTTAATTAACGCTACTTTAGGTTAACTTACAACCCAACATAGTCTAACCCAGTCTAGGACAATTAATATTTAATTTTGTAAGACGGTGACCAAAAAAAAAAACTAAACATAAAATATATTGTAAATACTAAGTCGTTAACTTTGCTGGCCAGTTAACTTAGAGACACCTGCGAGACCTTATCAGTAACAGCCTGATTGATCCAGCATACACCAATAAAGTCTGATATGACAGGTATGACGGAACACATTATTGCAAAACTCAATCCTAAAACTATTGCAAAGACGAATGTAATGTACATCTGATGACAAGTACACACGAGGGGAACGTACACGTGTAAACATGCATGTGCGTGCACTCTATAACTGCAGGTCGGAATTATATATTTGAAATGTGTATAATGTTACTTTTTAGAAGCGTTACCCGTATTTACTGTATAGTGAACAAAGAGAACTTCCAACACCTCCCTTAGTTCACTCATCCCCTGACTCCTCCCTTAGTTCACTCATCCCCTGACTCCTCCCTTAGTTCACTCATCCCCTGACTCCTCCCTTAGTTCACTCATCCCCTGACTCCTCCCTTAGTTCACTCATCCCCTGACTCCTCCCTTAGTTCACTCATCCCCTGACTCCTCCCTTAGTTCACTCATCCCCTGACTCCTCCCTTAGTTTACCCATTCCCTGACTCCTCCCTTAGTTCACTCATCCCCTGACTCCTCCCTTAGTTCATTCATCCCCTGACTCCTCCCTTAGTTCACTCATCCCCTGACTCCTCCCTTAGTTCACTCATCCCCTGACTCCTCCCTTAGTTTACCCATTCCCTGACTCCTCCCTTAGTTCATTCATCCCCTGACTCCTCCCTTAGTTCACTCATCCCCTGACTCCTCCCTTAGTTCACTCATCCCCTGACTCCTCCCTTAGTTCACTCATCCCCTGACTCCTCCCTTAGTTCACCCATCCCCTGACTTCTCCCTTAGTTCATCCATCCCATGACCCTTAGTTCACTCATCCCCTGACTCCTCCCTTAGTTCATCCATCCCCTGACTCCTCCCTTAGTTCACCCATTCCCTGACTCCTCCCTTAGTTCACTCATCCCCTGACTCCTCCCTTAGTTCATCCATCCCCTGACTCCTCCCTTAGTTCATCCATCCTATGACTCGCCTTAGTTCATCCATCCCCTGACTCCTCCTTTAGTTCACTCATCCCCTGACTCATCACATAATTCGTCCATCCCCTGGCTCTCTTTAGTTCATCCATCCCCTGACTCCCCTTAGTTCATCCATCCACTGACTCCTCCCTTAGTTCACTTCCCCCTGAATCCTCCCTTAGTTCACTTCCCCTTAGTTCACTTCCCTTAGTTCACTTCCCCCTTAGTTCACTTCCCCCTTAGTTCACTTTCCCCTAACTCCTCCCTTAGTTCATCCATCCTCTGACTTCTTCCTTAGTTCACCTTCCCTTGGGTCTTCCCTTAGTTCACCTTCCCTTGGGTTTTCCCTTAGTTCACCTTCCCTTGGGTCTTCCCTTAGTTCACCTTCCCTTGGGTCTTTCCTTAGTTCACCTTCCCTTGGGTCTTCCCTTAGTTCACCTTCCCTTGGGTCTTCCCTTAGTTCACCTTTCTGAGGTGTTGGTCTCGCTGGTGTTGGTCTTGCTGGTGTTGGTCTTGCTGGTGTTGGTCTTGCTGGTGTTGGTCTCGCTGGTGTTGGTCTCGCTGGTGATGGGCTCACTGGTGTTGGTCTCACTGGTGTTGGTCTCGCTGGTGTTGGTCTCGCTGGTGTTGGTCTCGCTGGTGATGGTCTCACTGGTGTTGGTCTCGCTGGTGTTGGTCTCGCTGGTGTTGGTCTCGCTGGTGTTGGTCTCGCTGGTGTTGGTCTCGCTGGTGTTGGTCTCGCTGGTGTTGGTATATCTCGTGTTGGTTTCTTCATACATGTAGTGTAAGTTTTCTGTGTAAAATATTGAGGAGTACAATAAGCTTTCAAGAGTGTTGTGAATTATACAACTGTTAATCGTTGTTTATGAAGCTTTGTCAGTTGAATTGTACAAACATATCCTTTTGTAGCGTATAGTAGAATGTTGTTCGTTAGAAGAAGGAAGTCAGATCTTTCTTTCTCTTTATGAGGAAGTTTGGGGCCAGGAGGACAGACCTTCCTGCCTCCTCATGCTGGAGTTTGGAGCCAGAACCGCCCGCTTCATCATGAGGAAGTTTGGGGCCAGGAGGACAGACCTTCTTGCCTCCTCATGAGGGAGTGTGGAGGGAGGAAGACAGTTCTTTTTGCCTTCTCATAAGAAAGAGTGCGAGGCCAGGAAGACAGCTCTTCCTGCCTCCTCATGAGAGAGAGTACGAGGCCAGGAAGACAGCTCTTCCTGCCTCATGAGAGAGAGTGCGAGGCCAAGAAAACAGCTCTTCCTGCCTCCTCATGAGAGAGAGAGTGCGAGGCCAGGAAGACAGCTCTTCCTGCCTCCTTATTATAACTCGAAGCTCCGGTCGTGGTTCTCCGGAGCTCTGAAGGAAACAATTTAACCACAGAGGCGAGAAACTGTGATGGCTTCTTCTCTCTTGCCACCGCCTTCTTTCTCTTCTGACATCCCTTTACCCTTACCCTAGCCTTCTCCCTGCGTTAGACTCCCTTTCATCTCTTACTCTTTGCTCAGTCGCCTGGTCATTCGCACTGTGTCCTAGCCAAGACTCCAAACAAGATAAACGCAACACACTCGCTCAGCCGTCAAAAACATTCTTAGGAGACCGTCCTAATTAGCCTCCTGCACACGAAATGGACACCTTGATCACAGTAGCTCAACGTTATAAGTAATGTCCTCACAGTTTTGTCAGCAGTGCACAGTCATCACCGTAGATCAGCCATTTTACTGCAGACTTAAGGAGCTTAAATAGTCTGTGCTTAAGTACAGTATGTCCTTCCTCGTCTTAGTGGTCTTCATATCTCCATAAACTTCCTGCGGGTTATTGGTAAACACTGAAGGTTCCGGACTAGCTGAGGACCGGGTAGAAGCCAGTATGCTGGGGTCACTCTCTTCTGGGAAAGCCGTGACAATAATATCTTACAACAAAGCCATACGTGCTCATAAAATAACATTCCAAGCCTAATGGCCAATATTTTCTCAATATTTTGAGAACACACAAGGAACACGATCTAGAGCTGCATGCACATATTTTATCGATGTCATATAGTGATGCAGAGAAGTAAGTGAAACTTTGTCAAACAAACTGTTTACAGGGCGCAACGGTATTTTAAATCTAAGAAGACCTTTGTGACCATTCCCAAAAGTCCATAGCAGACGCCATCATTCATCATTTCCAAAAGTCGTTAGGAGGCGTCACCATTCTCTGTTCAGCTTCAAACAGTAGGAGAAGCCCTAAAGTTCAACAAAACACCAGAGACATGGAAATTGTCAGGCACCTGGGTAGCTAATGTAATCCATGTATTCAACATACTTGACACAGGTAATATAGTCCCTGTATTGAAAATAAACTACACAGGTAGCCGTGAATTGCAGAGTATACCTTGCATGATAAAGAAAATAACAAGACTGATAGAGACAATGGATCTCACATTATCACATAACACCAACACAGTTCAGGAATAACAAATGAGACTTATGACAGGCAGATACACTTGAAAGGAAACAAAAAGGACTATACTGCATATTCATCCACTGCAGGAAGACCCTGTGACACAATACCACACATAGGACTTCAACTTAAAAAGGTAGATCAGGGTGTCTGGAAGATTTAATTCATGGATAAAGGAATACCTTAGAAATATAACAGTCATGGCGAGACAGGGAATGTCAGGGTGATCAAGTGTGGCTAGTGGACTCCTAAAGGTTCGGTTTTGGCCCCCTACTGTTCTAGTATATGTAAGTGACCCGCCAGTGGGAACAGGAACATGCTGTTTCAGAAGCGAATGGGAGACAGAAATAGATGGCTGATAAAGACGCAGATAAGACACAGAGTAGTCAAAAACTATGTTGGTTTCAGGAGAAACAGGAACGAACTAGACAAAGTGGTTGTGAAGGCATATAACATATATACTTCTTAAGAATAGATATGATAAGCCCTGGAGGATAGGAATCCTTTAAACCGGTGGCTAGTAGTAAAGATTCGGAGCTCAAGAGCTATGACTCAACCCTGCAAACACAACTGGGAAAGCAGCACACTATTTGCTCCTCCAGCACACGGTGCCATTAAAAGGATGGCTGGAGTTCACTACGGCCGGGACCATTACTGCCGAGGAAGTGTTACCCAGGGTGTCGTGGACAGCACTTCTCATGAATCTTGAGGAAGTTGCTAGGAATCTCTCTCTCTCTCTCTCTCTCTCTCCCTTCTCACTATTCTCAGAGAAACTTTGTATACAGATATCTTAATACTGTTATCAAACTTTGTATTTCCGTTATTTTATGTAACTCCTTCACCTCTCTGTCTTCTTCACTCCTTCCTTCTCCCTACTTCCTTCAGTCATCTCTCCTCTCTTCATCCTTCACTGTTCCCCTCTCTCTGTCTCCTTTACTCTCCCCTCTTCTTTGTCTCATTCACTCTTCCCTCCTCTCTGCCTTCTTCAAGTTTCCTTCTCTGTTTAATTCATTCTCCCTCTCTGTCTCCTTCCCTTGTCTCCTGCGTGTCTGCCCTTGCTAACAACAGATAGGTAGTAATTACACACAAATGTGAATCCATCCTCATTACACGATACTGTAAATGCCACCATTGTCCCATCATTGTGTGTGTGTACTTACCTATTTGTACTTACCTATTTGTGACTGCAGGTATCGAGTCACAGCTCCTAGTCCCACCTCTTCGCTGGTAGCTACTAGGTCCACTCTCTCCCTGTTCCACGAGTTTTATCGTACCTCTTCTTAAAGTTTTGTATGGATCCTGCCTCCACTGCATCACTCTCCAGATTGTTTCACTTCCTGACAACTCTATGACTGAAGAAATACTTCTTAACATCACAGTGACTCATCTGAGTCTTCAACTTTCAGTTGTGACCCCATGCTTCTGTGTCCCATCTCTGAAACATCCAGTCCCTATCTCCCTTGTCAATTTCTCTCAGTATTTTATATGTCGTTATCATGGCCCCACTTTCCCTCCTGTCTTCCAATGTCGTCAGGTCGGTTTCTCTTAACCTTTCCTCCTAGTTCCTCCGGAACTAGTCTTGTTGCTAACTTGTGCACTTTCTCTAATTTCTTGATGTGTTTGACCAGGTGTGGGTTCCATACTGGTGCTGAATACTCTAATATGGACCTCATGTACACGGTTTACAGAGTCTTGAACGATTCCTTACTAAGGTGTCGAAACGCTATTCTTAGGTTTGCCAGGCGCCCAGTTATTTGGCTGATGTGCATCTCAGGAGATGTGCTCGGTATGATACTCACCCTAAGATTCTTTTCCTTGAGTGAGGTTTGCAGTCTTTGGCCCCCTAGCCTGCACTTGGTGGGGTTAAACTTCAGAAGGCAGTTGCTGAACCAGGCTTGCAGCTTATCCAGATCCCTAGATCCCTTTGTAGTTTTACCTGATCCTCATCCGTTTGAATTCTCCGCATTAGCTTCACATATTCTGCAAACAGGGACGCCTCTGAATCTATCCCTTCCGTCATGCCATTCACATATACCAGAAACAGCATAGGCCCTATGACTGATCCCTGTGGAAACCCACTCGTCACAGGCACCCATTCTGACACCTCGTCACATACCATCACTCGTTGTTTCCTTCCTGTCAGGTATTCTCTGATCCATTGCAGTGCCTTTCCTGTTATTCCTGCCTGCTCTTTTAGTTTTTGCACTAGTCTCTTGTGTGGAACTGTGTCGAAAACCTTCTTACAGTCCAACTTCTGTCTTACTTCTGTCACCTTGTAAAACTCCAGTAGGTCTGTGACACAGGATTTCCCTTCCCTGAAACCGTATTGCTTATCGTGTATAAGCTCCTTCATTTCTAGGCGTTCCACCACTCTTCTCCAGATAATCTTCTCCATGACTTTGCATACTATACATGTCAGTAACACTGGTCTCTAGTTTGGGGCTACATTTGCTGTCTTCCATACCTCAGGTAGTTGCCCTGTTTCAATAGATGTGTTGAAGATTGTTGTTAGTGGAGCACACAGCACCTCTGCTCCTTTTCTCAGGATCCACAGAGATATGTTGTACGGTCCCACCACCTTTGAGGTATCTAGTTCACTTACCGGCCTCTTTACCTCATCCTCGGTTGTGTGTATTTTGTCCAGCACTTATCGGTGTACCCCACCATTCAGGCTTTCTGGAGTCCTTTCTGTCTCCATTTGAAATACTTCCTTAAATCTTGTGTTGAGCTTTTCACATACTTCTCGGTCATTTCTTCTGATCTTCCCTCCTTCCTTCCTCAGCCTGATTACCTGGTCCTTGACTATCATTTCTTCCTGATGTGGCTGTACAACAGCTTTGGGTCAGAATTGGCTTTCGATGCTATATGTCACTCGTATTGCCGCTGGGCCTCCCTCCTTATGTGTACATATTCGTTTCTAGCTCTTCGACTACTCTTCTTATTTTCCTGGGTTCTTTATCTTCTGCACTTTTTCCATTTTCTAGAGCACTTAGTTTTGGTCTCTCTACACCTTTGGGTGAACCAAGGGCTCGTTCTGGTCTTCCCCTTGGGAACAAACCTCTCCTTTGCCTCCTTGTATTTTGTTGTCACATATTCCATCATTTCATTTAATGATATTCCCACCAGTTCTCTTTCCCACTGAAGCTCATGCAGGAAATTTCTCATGCCTGTGTCGTCCCCTCTTTTGTAATTTGGTTTCTCCCATCCTGCTCGTCCTTCTTCCCTCTCCACTTGTAACTCTGTTATGTAGTCGAAGCTCAGGACCACGTGATCACTAACTCCGAGGGACTTTTCATATCTGATGTCCTCAATGTCTAAACTACTCAAGGTGAAGATGAGGTATATTCTTGCTAGTTCATCCTCTCCTCTCTCTCTCTGGCAGTGTCCCTAACATGTTGATGCACGAGGTTTTCCAGTACCACCTCCATCATTTTAGCTCTCCACGTTTCAAGTTTCCCGTGTGGCTCCAGGTTTTCAATCTTCTTGTGATTGAAATCAACCACAACTAGTAACTTTGGCCTGCTCATGTTGGCTCTTCTGGCAACCTCCGCTAGTGTATCAACCATGTGTGTGCGTGTGTACTCACCTCACCTAGTTGTACTCACCTAGTTGTGGTTGCAGGGGTCGATTCACAGCTCCTCGCCCCGCCTCTTCACTGGCCGCTACTCGGTCACTCTACCCGGTCCATGAGCTTTATCATACCTCTCCTTAAAGCTATGTATGGATCCTGTGTGTGTGTGTGTGTGTGTGTGTGTGTGTCAACTATCCATTAAATCTGTGACTTATTACACCTTTTATTCACTGTTCTTCTCCAAACTGATCGAGAAAAGTGATTAGTCAACTAAACCGCCGGACTGCTAACACCGCTTGGTTAATAAACCGCATGGTTTATAAACCTCCAGACCAATAAAAAAACTACCAAACAAGCAACAGCTAAACCATTAAAACGATCCACGCAGCTTGAAAAATGTTAAATCTTTGACCAGGAACATTGAGTCTGTTTCCGCGTGCGTAGGTCCTCAGCGACGACCTAACGAGGACTCGCACGGCTCTGAACACGAGGTAACTACCAGCTAGTTACGTCACCCTTCACTCTCCCACAACCCTCTCCCTCCCCATCCTTCCCACCCTTCCCATCCTCCCCACCCTCCCTAACTTAACCTTCCCACCCTCCCTACAATAACCCCCCTCCTTCCTACGTTAACCACCCCACTCTCCCTAGCTTAACCTCCACACCCTCCCTACCTTCACCTGCCAACCCTCCCTATCTTAACCTCCCTACCCTTCATACCTTAATTAACCTCCCCACCCTCCCTACCTTAACTTCCCCACCCTCTCTACCTTAACCTCCCCACCATACCTCAACCTCCCCACCCTTCATACCTTAATTTCCCCCCCCTCCCTATTTTAACCTCCCCACCATCCCTATCTTAACCTCCCCACCCTCTCTACCTTAACCTGCCCATCCTCCCTATCTTAACCTCCCCACCCTCCCTATCTTAACCTCCCCACCCTCCCTATCTTAACCTCCCCACCCTCCCTATCTTAACCTCCCCACCCTCCCTATCTTAACCTCCCCACCCTCCCTATCTTAACCTCCCCACCCTCCCTATCTTAACCTCCCCACCCTCCCTACCTTCACCCCTACTTTCTCAATCACCTAATTGGCTGCAGGAGGATAGTTACGACACGTCATTGGTTGACTGCGTCGAGGCGTTGTTTATGAAATAGTTGTGAAGGGGAAGAGGATGGGGGACATGAGGAAGGAAAAGGAAGGGAAGGATGGGGTGATGGTAGGTAGGACCAGGTGGGAAGGAGGGATTAGGAGGTAGGTATGGATGGGGCAGTTGGGGAGTTAGATGAGAAAGGTTGGGAGTGAAGGGAAGTTTCATATCAGGGAGCATAAATAATAGGAGTCCTCAGGATGTTCTTCAACTCTATATATCTTTGGTTAGGTCTCATTTAGATTATGCTGCACAGTCCTGGTTACCGTATTCCAGAATGGATATAAATACACTGGAAAACGTACAGAGGAGGATGACAAAGTTGATCCCATGTATCAGAAATCTTCCCTATGAGGATAGACTGAGGGCCTTGAATCTACACTCTCTAGAAAGGCGTAGAATTAGGGGGGATATGATTGAGGTGTATAAATGGAAAACAGGAATAAATAAAGGGAATGTAAATAGCGTCCTAAAATTATCTAGCCAAGACTGGACTCGCAGCAATGGTTTTAAGTTGGAAAAATTCGGATTCAGGAAGGATATAGGAAAGCACTGGTTTGGTAATAGAGTTGTGGATGAGTGGAACAAACTCCCGAGTACCGTCATAGGACCTGACTAGCTTGTGCTAGTAGGTCCCTCTGCCTTCTATTCACTAAGTATTCCTATATCCACGTCTTTGTTTTTTTTACTGTCCTTGACAGGCCGTCTAGTTTGCATAGTAGCCGCCATCAAAGTGATGTTTCAAATGCTTTCTTACAGTCAATTAAGATACAGTTTACAAAACCTTCTTTTTCTTGAGTTATTTCAGCTACAGTTTCACAAAACTCTGGGAGATTAGTGAGACAAGATTTGTTATCTCTGAACTCATGGCGGGAGGAGGAGGAAAGGTAGTGGGTGGGAGGGAAGGACGGAAGTAGAGATTGTAGAGGATACCTGGAGTATACCTGGAGAGGGTTCCGGGGGTCAACGCTCCCGCGGCCCGGTCTGTGACCAGGCCTCATGGTGGATCAGGGCCTGATCAACCAGGCTGTTACTGTTGGAGTGCAGGGAATGTGAATTAAGAAGAAATCATGCATGAATAAATTGTGATATATCTTTCTTCTCGTTGCTCTTGGGAGTACAAAGCAAGGGATGTGTATTCCCAGTAATTTGCATGTTTGGCTGATTTTTTATAAATCAAGTGAAATTTCTCTGAGGTGTGTGTAAGGGGGAAAAGTAAGGAGGGATTAGTGTGGGGGGAGGGGTATTGAGATCATCAAGGGTGTGCTGGTGATGTAGTAAGTTAAGGGGTAAGTTGGCAGGGGATGTCCGAGTGAATGGATGGATGATGCTGGAGTGAAAGGGTTTGTAAAGTGGTGACGTTGGAGTGAGTGTGTTGGGAGATGATGATGGGATGAATGGAGGGTTATGTAGGGTGATGATGTTGAAGGGAGTTGAGTAGGAAATTAATCCGTCATTAATTTCAGACACGTCAAAGATACATTTACTCATCAGCATTTGTTTGTTGACGTTTTGGAGAGCGTGTGTCACGTGCTACTTATGTAAACACGAGAGGGGGAGAAGGAGGAGGAGGAGGAGGAAGAAGAAGGGAGTGAGGGACAGAGAGAGAGAGAGAGAGAAGGAGGAGGAGGGAAAAGGAAGTGAGGTGGATAAAAAGAGCAAGATGAAGAAAACTATATCGATAATTCACTGGTCAACATTAATTTTCTGGCCAATATTACACTGTTTTTAATTGAAGTTTGTGGTGCTGATTCCAGATATGTAATCAGTTTTACTTGATTCGCTCTACTTTTTGAGAAATTTGGCATCAAATTGAAAAACATAAAAGATGTGAAAAACATATTGAAAAGGCGAGGCTAACTTACAAATTGCATTGAAATTATTTTTTTGCGATCATGGAAGCAAGCAAGAAGTTTACCATCTTTAGATCAATACAAGTATACATCTCATGCTCATTATAGCAAAGCTTCTGCAAGACCCTTCTGATATTTCGTATTCTTCTTTACGTTTTGTTGATTGAGCAAATGGAAGAGATGCATATTCGTTACCATTGTGCAATAAAATGCATTTCAAGCTTCAAATGGAGCTGTCTATAAACAGCTGCCAATCTCCTGGTCGATATTCAAGTCCCATTCGAAGAAGTCCAGGGATGTTATTGCAATATACAAGTTCTTTATCTTGGCTGAAGTGAAGAAGGAGATCAACCTTTCTTGTCCAGTAAGTTGTTATTTTAACTTCTTGTTGTAGACAGTTCTTTTCTTTTAGTCTTGATGCTAAAAGTTCAGATGCTTGCTTGGACAGACTGAGGTCACGTATCAGATCATTGAGTTCTTCTTGGTAGAACTGCTGGGTTGTTGAAATGCTTACTTCATATTCACTTCCACTGCTATCACCTGTGTTACATCCTAAACACTGATTTTCTTCAACATCTGACAACGGGAACTCAGGCAGTGTTGTAAACACTGGTATGGGAACATCATCACTGTGTGGCACAGGTCTCCTTGCTAACTCCAAATCAGGATATTCATATTTGACTTTCAAACGATTGAAACCTTTCATTCACCATACAAAAATAATCGTCATGGTGGTTTTTCGGCTCGCTCCTCACCATAGCCACACTGTGGTCAGGGTTCTACACAGGTTCTGCAAACCTTATGGGAGCCCAAGACTTGTCTTGTTCTGCAAGCGCCACTCCAAAACAAGCAAAATAAGCTTGTTTTACAAAATCTTTGTTTTATATTTGTTTCTGCAAAGAGTATTAGCCACAAATGTAGCAAAATACATTGGAATTGATCAAGTAGACTCTTCGTGAAGAACTCATGTTTATCTGGAAAAAAAATAACAAAATAAAGCATACAATATTGTCAGGTGGTCGTTGTTGATAAAGTTTCCTTCGTTAAATATTAAATCATTTAAAAAATAAAGTTCTAATCTTTATTAAAACTATCTGAATATACAAACTGTCACTACATATACATATGCACAAGTTATGGGTAAGTTTCCTGTTAATTGAAGGTAGGTATGAAATATCTCACAAACTAGAGCCAATTTGGAAAACCTACTGACATTTTCGAATTCTGCAACCACAAAATACCTTAAATATCTTCAGATATTTTGGCACTGAAATTTTTGTTGTTGTTGACCAGTGTATAATTAACGTAATATATGGAAGAAATTGGAAGGAGTTGGAAGAGAGAGAAAAGAGAGAGAGAGAGAGAGAGAGAGAGAGAGAGAGAGAGAGAGAGAGAGAGAGAGAGAGAGAGAGAGAGAGAGAGAGAGGGGTTAAGGAAATACACAGAGGTGAAGAAACAAGGAAGAAAACCAAAACCAGAAAAAAGTGAATACATGAGAACGAGGAAGATAATAGCATGAAAATGAGAGTAAGGCAGGAGAGTAGGAGAAGGGGAGAAAGGAAGAGATAAGAGAGAAGAATAGATGATAAACGACAGGAGAGACTCGAATACAAAGGGGCCATGAGTGACGGTTAATTACCTGTGCAAATTAACTAACAATCAAACGTGATTACCTTTGTGTTTGTCACAAATTCGTCATGGTTGTTTGAACACGTTCATCAAGCTAGAGTGAACATGTGAACGAATCTGCATATTATTCACGAATATTGTTTTTTTGGTATAAACTTTCAAAGTAAAGGGCAGATTTTTTTTTTTTAAAACCAACACAAGTTTTCGCCAGTGAGTACATAGAAAAATATCACATCGAATACAATTTTTTTATAGTGAATAAAGTCAATATTTTTTTTTTACAGCAGGTACAGATTTTTACAAACATGACACATTTTTTTTTTTTTTTTTACATTCTACAAAGAATAGCTTTCTTATTTACATCAAGAGCGATTTATCTTTTTTTTTTTTTTTTTTACAGCCGGTACAGATTTTTTCTTCTCGAGTCAAGAAAAAGACCTTTTCTGACAGTAGTCAGTTTAAAAAAAAAAAAAAAGTGAGACTGAAGCCTCCTCATAATTTTTTTTAATGCCTCGGCTATAATAACCCACAGATAATACTTAGTCTGTAATATCTTATAGGTAATAATTCACCTGTTTCTTACCGTTTCAACTGTGTCAGTGTCACTGGGGATTATTCTCGCTATCTCAACTGTTGTTGTCCTCTTCAATTTTTTTTTCTAACCTGCAACCAAATCTATTTATCAGTAGCATTTTTCTTGGGTCCGCCAGGGCGATTCATACGTTGGTGGAACAGCATGTTATGTGATACGTATTAGGCTGTTGTGTACTGCTTTGATGACTCTTTGTTTACGATCTGACGTCTCTTGTGTTTGGGTACTGCTAGACAAGCTTTACCGAGCAGAATTAGGTTGGGCCATACCCTAACGGTGCCTCGGGCTTCTAAGTTGCTGGACTCTCCATTTATCTTCTTGAGAAGGTCTGTGAATTTATCCTCAGCAAATGATATGCTTTTGGAATGCGAGAAAATGTCCTTCTTGCAGATCTGATTGCCACCAGGACTTCATTGAGACTGATTAGGTTGCCAGTGGAGTGTTCAGGTGCTAGTGGGGGACCGCGGCCTCCTCTCTGCTGGAGCCAAATATGACACCAACACACCTCTTGTGTTGGTGTCGCATTCTTAGATACATTTTCCCCTTAGCTTTGTGGGTGCAGAACTCCAACATCTCTTCCGTCACTTAATGTGTCCAGTGAGCCTAGACAGAGTGAAGCCTTAATGAACCTCCTTGCTGCTTCAATATAGCTTTATTGTAACCTCAGTATATTTCGAACACATAGTTATGAGGTTAAAGCCACATATACACCTCCAACCTATTGTTTAATGGCAAAAGGGATAATAGCTTGCATAACTAACACCCATCATAGTTGAAAGATCTGTTATTTAACACAATCAACGCATTTTATACAACAAATATCGTCATTCTCATAGTCAATGCATATTAAACCTCACAATAATTATTTTATTTTTATTTTTTATTAACACATCGGCCGATTCCCACCAAGGCAGGGTGGCCCGAAAAAGAAAAACTTTCATCATCATTCACTCCATCACTGTCTTGCCAGAAGGGTGCTTTACACTACAGTTATAAAACTGCAACATTAACACCCCTCCTTTAGAGTGCCGGCACTGTACTTCCCATCTCCAGAACTCAAGTCCGGCCTGCCGGTTTCCTGAATCCCTTCATAAATGTTACTTTGCTCACACTCCAACAGCACGTCAAGTATTAAAACCATATGCCTCCATTCACTCCTATCAAATACGTCACACATGCTTGCTGGAAGTCCAAGCCCTCGCACACAAAACTTCCTTTACCCCTCCTCCAACCTTTCCTAGGCCGACCCCTACCCCGCCTTCCCTCCACTACAGATTTATACACTCTCGAAGTCACTCTGTCTCGTTCCATTCTCTCTACATGTCCAAACCACCTCAACAACCCCTCCTCAGCTCTCTGGACAATCGTTTTGGTAATCCGCACCTCCTCCTAATTTCCAAACTCCGAATTCTCTGCATTATATTCCACCACACATTGACCTCAGACATGACATCTCCACTGCCTCCAGCCTTCTCCTCGTTGCAACATTCATCACCCATGCTTCACACCCATATAAGAGCGTTGGTATAACTATACTCTCATACATTCCCTCTTTACTTCCATGGACAAGGTTCTTTGTCTCCACAGACTCCGAAGTGCTCCACTCACCCTTTTCCCTCATCAATTCTATGATTCACCTCATCCTTCATAGACCCATCCGCCGACATGTCCACTCCCAAATATCTGAATACATTCACCTCCTCCATACTCTCTCCTCCAATCTGATATCCAATCTTTCGTCACCTATTCTTTTTGTTATCCTCATCACCTTACTCTTTCCTATATTCACTTTCAATTTTCTTCTTTTACACACCCTACCAAATTCATCCACCAACCTCTGCAGCTTCTCTTCAGAATCTCCCAAAAGCACAGTGTCATCAGCAAAAGCAACTGTGACAACTCCCACTTTGTATTTGCTTCTTTATCTTTTAGCCCAACACCTCTTGCCAAGACCCTCGCATTCACTTCTCTTACAACCCCATCTATAAATATATTGAACAACCACGGTGACATCACACATCCTTGTCTAAGGCCCACTTTTACTGGGAAATAGTCCCTTCTCTCCTACACACTCTAACCTGAGCCTCACTATCCTCATAAAAACTCTTCACTGCTTTCAGTAACCTTCCTCCTATTCCATACACCTGCAACATCTGCCACATTGCCCCCTATCTACCCTATCATACGCCTTTTCCAAATCCATAAATGCCACAAAACATCTTTACCCTTATCCAAATACTGTTCACCTATATGTTTCACTGTAAACACTTGGTCTACACACCCCTACCTTTCCTAAAGCCCCCTTGTTCATCTGCTATCCTGCTTTCTGTTTTACTCTTAATTCTTTCAATAATAACTCTACCATACACTTTACCAGGTACACTCAACAGACTTATTCCCCTATAATTTTTGCACTCTCTTTTGTCCCCTTTGCCTTTATACAAAGGAACAATACACGCTCTCTGCCAATCCCTAGGTACCTTACCCTCTTCCATACATTTATTAAATAATAGCACCAACCACTCCAAAATTATATCTCCACCTGCTTTTAACATTTCTATCTTTATCCCATCAATCCCAGCTGCCTTACCCCCTTTCATTCTACCCACTGCCTCACGAACTTCCCCTACACCCACAACTGGCTCTTCCACACTCCTACAAGATGTTATTCCTCCTTGCCCTACACACGAAATCACAGCTTCCCTGTCTTCATCAACATTTAACAAATCCTCAAAATATTCTCTCCATCTTCCGATACCTCTAACTCTCCATTTAATAACTCTCCTCTCCTATTTTTAACTGTCAAATCCATTTGTTCTCTAGGCTTCCTCAACTTATTAATCTCATTCCAAAACTTTTTCTTATTTTCAACAAAATTTGCTGATAACATCTCACCCACTCTCTCATCTGCTCTCTTTTACATTGCTTCACCACTCTTTTAACCTCTCTTTTCTCTCCATATACTCTTCCCTCCTTGCATCACTTCTACTTTGTAAAAACCTCTCATATGCTAACTTTTTCTCCCTTACTACTCTCTTTACATCATCATTCCACCAATCGCTCCTCTTCCCTCCCGCACCCACTCGCCTGTAACCACAAACTTCTGCTGAACACTCTAACACTACATTTTTAAATCTACCCCATACATTTTCGACCCCATTGCCTACACTCTCACTAGCCCATCTATCCTCCAATAGTTGTTTATATCTTACCCTAACTGCCTCCTCTTTTAGTTTATAAACCTTCACCTCTCTTTTACTTACTGATTCTATTTTCCTTGTATCCCATCTACCTTTTACTCCCACTGTAGCTATAACTAAAAAGTGATCTGATATATCTGTAGCCCCTCTATAAACATGTACATCCTGAAGTCTACTCAACAGTCTTTTATCTACCAATACATAGTCCAACAAACTACTGTCATTACGCCCTACATCATATCTTGTATACTTATTTATCCTCTTTTTCTTAAAATATGTATTACCTATAACTAAACCCCTTTCTATACAAAGTTCAATCAAAGGGCTCCCATTATCATTTACACCTGGCACCCCAAACTTACCTACTACACCCTCTCTGCATGTTTCTCCCACTTTAGCATTTAGGTCCCCTACCACAATTACTCTCTCATTTGGTTCAAAAGTTCCTATACATTCGCTTAACATCTCCCAAAATCTCTCTCTCTCCTCTACACTCCTCTCTTCTCCAGGTGCATACACGCTTATTATGACCCACTTTTCGCATCCGACCCTTATTTTAATCCACATAATCCTTGAATTTACACATTTATATTCCCTCTTTTCCTTCCATAACTGATCCTTCAACATTATTGCTACCCCTTCCTTAGCTCTAACTCTCTCAGATACTCCTGACTTAATCCCATTTATTTCTCCCCACTGAAACTCGCCTACCCCTTCAGCTTTGTTTCGCTTAGGGCCAGGACATCCAACTTCTTTTCATTCATAACATCGGCAATCATCTCTTTCTTATCATCCGCACTACATCCACGCACATTCAGACAACCCAATTTTATAAAGTTTTTCTTCTTCTCGTTTTTAGTAGATTTGTACAGGAGAAGGGGTTACTAGCCCATTGCTCCCGGCATCTTAGTCGCCTCATACGACACGCATGGCTTACGGAGGAAAGATTCTTTTCCACTTCCCCATGGACAATAGAGAAAATAAAAAGAACAAGAGCTATTAAGAAAAAGAAGAAAAACCTAGATGTGTGTATGTATATATATGCATGTGTATGCCAGTGTAGTGTGACCTAAAGTGTAAGTAGAAGTAGCTAGATATACCTGTTATCCAGCGTGTTTATGAGACAGAAAAAAGACACCAGCAATCCTACCATCATGTAAAACAGTTTCAGGTTTCTGTTTCACAGTCACCTGGCAGGACGGTAGTACCTCCCTGGGTGGTTGCTGTCTACCAACCTCACAATAATTATCATATAAATAAAAGAGACGTTAATTGGCATTATTAACATAAAATATCTCATCGAAATGTTACTTACCATGTTTAGCAAATCATGGGTCAGAGATGTTAGTGCACATCACATGCTCATGTTGATGTTTGTATATTAAGAGCAGTGACGTAAAGACACGAGTAGTTTTATTTGACATGGAGGAACAGTGATGTTTGACATGGAGGAACAGTGATGTTTGACATGGAGGAACAGTGATGTTTGACATGGAGGAACAGTGATGTTTGACATGGAGGAACAGTGATGTTTGACATGGAGGAACAGTGATGTTTGACATGGAGGAACAGTGATGTTTGACATGGAGGAACAGTGATGTTTGACATGGAGGAACAGTGATGTTTGACATGGAGGAACAGTGATGTTTGACATGGAGGAACAGTGATGTTTGACATGGAGGAACAGTGATGTTTGACATGGAGGAACAGTGATGTTTGACATGGAGGAACGTCGATGAACAGTGACATTTGACGTACATAAGAACAATGCCATTTCATGGACAACTACATAATCCATAATTAGAAAAAAAAAACAAGGAAGAGAGAGTGAGGGAAATAGCAGCCCGGAAATCACACTCCTTAAATATAAGTAACGAAGAAATCGGAATTAATGCAATACTTTGAAAGACCATTGACGTCTTCATGTTACCCACTCTACCACCACCACCATCCCCACTCAGTCTATCACCACCACCCCCACTCAGTCTATCACCACCACCCCCACTCAATCCACAACCACCACCACCAACACCCACTCAATCACCACTACCACTACCTACCGCCACCGGCGTCTTCTCCGACATGTTGGAGGCCTTAGACGATGTTCTGGACCTGGGGAGGAAGGCTCTGGGAGGCTGTGGTGACAAAGACAAGATCTCGTTGGGAGAGCTTCTTGAAGGTGATCCAGGCGGGGTAGAAATGCTGCCAGACCAAGACACCCAGCGAGAGAGATACCCTGGGGAATGCACACACATTCATAACTTATATATATATATATATATAATCGTAAAACATTTGATTGCAAATATGTCAAAATACCATAGTGAAAATAAAAAATAAAGCCTGAGCGCTTTCATGTGCATATACACATATCTTCAGGGGAATAGTAAGAAGAGGCAAGAGAAGCACATTTTAAATGTTCAACACTTTTCATGGACTGCAAGGAATCGAAGCGGAAACAAGGATTTACGAACTAATATTAACTTCAATAAGAAATGCTGAGACCCGTCACATGCTGGACTGGCAAATATTAGCATCAAGTACTTACGGAGATCCCCGTCCCCGGTTGCTGTTAATGTAACCGAGAAAAACCATTAAACGTTGTGGGGACGCTAGAACATCTCTGTAAAAACTTGTAGTCAAGATTCACAGTGTGTGACGGATTTGAGTAGTTCTTATTGAAGTTCCCATATGCATAGTTGGTCAAGCAGTGAGCTAGTAAATTCTTGTTCCCGATTCGATCTTCTGCACTACATGAAAAAATATATTTACTCTATTTGAATAAACAGATAAATGCATAGGGGATCAAACTGAAAGACCTGCCAATATTAAGAGTCCTACGCTGTATCATGGAGCCAGGACGGTTTTCAATAGGAAAGCTCTACATCTGTCAGCCACACACTGCACCAGCCTCCACCGTCTGTGAAGCTCCTGTCCTTCCTTTCCCACAACCCCCATTGCTTTCTGGTGAATATAATTCTTTACCCTTCAAAGGCATAAAGTCGATAAAGTGATCATGATTGTGGTAAAAGATAACAGTTTCACAGGGAGTAGAGGCTGATGCAAGTTATCACAGAAATGATCGTGGCTGGTGACACAGCTTAGGTCCTGCTGGTCACAGGACCACGGTTCTGCTCCCTGTACCTTGTCTCGGTTTATTCATGGACAAACGTTTATTATGTCTTCAACTTGATTTATAGACTTTATATATACTGTGTTTTAGCTTTAATAAAAAAAATGGCGACTCATAAACATTCAATATTACACAGTGTTTACAGAAAATAAGCAATTGTTTATTACAAACTTTTCAAAGTACTTTCCGCAATTTTTTTTTTTTTTGCCGTTTTCATCCATTAAAATAAAAAGATAGTTTTAAGAAAGTATTTAAAAATATGAATTACACATAATAATATAACTATTTAATATGTCATTTAAAACCATTTATACAAAATTAATGGCACAGCTGCACTTACCAGAAATGTAAAGAAAGACAAGCTTGGAAATTAATTGGAAAAAAGAGAGGTTGAGATGGGCGCGCCACCTAGGAACTATACAAAATATACTAAGCATCTCTTAGCGGTAGTGTTTTGTTCGTCAGGAAACTCAAGGGTAAGTGTCACGTGACGCGGGTCTTTGCTAGGTGACGATGACCCGGTCAGTGGTTAAACATCTGCTGGTCTACCTCAGCTAGCTACCACACCACTTTAAAAAAAACAAAGGCTCACTATCTAGTAGTTTTCTAACCTGCAGCATCTCCTCCTGTCTTAAAGGTATAGATTTCAAAGTTCTCTCGAGGTTGAGTAACTTCCTTAAGAGTGTTAAAAATGTTTCAGTGTTCTCAAGGCATCATTGTTCTTATTATTATTTTTATGAAATTTAATGTCATTTAGATCATATATATATATATATATATATATATATATATATATATATATATATATATATATATATATATATATAAACTGGCAAGGTTCCCAAAGTGACTTTCTACACCAGAGAGAGAGTGACAGAGAGAAAGAGAGAGATATGCACAGTGAGACAGCATTATGGCCAAGATTTTTTTAATAGCTTGGAGAGATTTCATTAAGGAAAAGCAGCGTGTCCCGGAAGCTATAAATTACACGGGAAAATTGAAGTGTCGGGTAGAAACTGTAACATATTTTTTTGTTGTTGTCTCTCGCGTTTTATGAATATGAAATTTGATAAAAGTGTACCACATAAAAAAAATAGAATAAATGAAGTTAATTGGGTGGTTCAGCGGGCGTTATGTCTGACACAGCTTGTTTAACGCCCGAACTTTCATTCGTTCTTATGGTATATACTGGAGGCTACTTCGTCTGGCTAATATTAGCCACTAGTGGTAGTCTGTGAGCCACACATGTGATCAACATGTGTGAGCCACACCTGTCAGCCACAGCCTCTCATGGATCAAACCTGTTTGTTTTCCATCATATAATTCTGACTTATATCAAGAAGTATAAGTAACAGGAGTCCAGAGGTTACACTACAACTCTACACATCATTACTAAGGCCTCACTTAGATTATGCAGCTCAGTTCAGGTCTCCATATTACAGAAGGGATTTAAATTCATTAGAGAACATTCAGAGAAGAATGATCAAATTAATCGATTGCATAAGAAATTTTCCATACGAAGAAAGAGTGAAATCCCTTAACCTACATTCTCTTGTGAGTCGTAGAATGATGGAAGACATGACTGAAGTGTATAAGTGGAAGGGCAAATTAAGGGAGATATAAATAAGGTTCTGAGGATATCCCTTTCAGGAAAGAACTCGAAATAATGGATTCAAATTGGATAAGTTTAGATTTAGAAAAGACACAGGAAATTACTAGTTTGGATGTAGAGTAGTCGATGAGTGGAACAGTCTGCTTAGTGGTGTCATTGAAGCTAAAACTTTGGGTAGCTTCAAGTATAGTTTAGAAAAAAATACGAAAGTGAGAGGGATTGGATTTCAGTGGGACTTGTACACGAGTTGATGGGGTTATCAAATTTCGTGTTTTTAGATTGATCTTTGCAGTTATAGTGAAAATATCTATTCACTTGAATTACATTTTCTTTCAACAGTCTGGGACCAGCTGTGTCAGATGGCTTCTGAATTACGACTCTTTCAGAGTCTTTCAGGCGGATCGATTTGTTTACATATAAAATCCTGTATAGTCTCATTTATTTTGTGTCCATCACTGACTGTTTAGTGTTAAACAATTTGTCAGTGATCACTAGATGGCATACCATCCCAGGTCACTGTGCTGACATACCGTCCCAGGTCACTGTGTTGACATACCATCCCAGGTCACTGTGTTGACATACCATCCCAGGTCACTGTGTTGACATACCGTCCCAGGTCACTGTGTTGACATACCATCCCAGGTCACTGTGTTGACATACCATCCCAGGTCACTGTGTTGACATACCATCCCAGGTCACTGTGTTGACATACCATCCCAGGTCACTGTGTTGACATACCATCCCAGGTCACTGTGTTGACATACCATCCCAGGTCACTGTGCTGACATACCGTCCCAGGTCACTGTGTGACTATGCTCCCAGGTCACTGTGTTGACATACCATCCCAGGTCACTGTGTTGACATACCATCCCAGGTCACTGTGTGACATACCATCCCAGGTCACTGTGTCTGACATACCATCCCAGGTCACTGTGTTGACATACCATCCCAGGTCACTGTGTTGACATACCTCCCAGGTCACTGTGTGACATACCTCCCAGGTCACTGTGCTGACATACCGTCCCAGGTCACTGTGTTGACATACCGTCCCAGGTCACTGTGTTGACATACCATCCCAGGTCACTGTGTTGACATACCATCCCAGGTCACTGTGTTGACATACCATCCCAGGTCACTGTGTTGACATACCGTCCCAGGTCACTGTGTTGACATACCATCCCAGGTCACTGTGTTGACATACCATCCCAGGTCACTGTGTTGACATACCTCCCAGGTCACTGTGTTGACATACCATCCCAGGTCACTGTGTTGACATACCATCCCAGGTCACTGTGTTGACATACCATCCCAGGTCACTGTGTTGCATACTCCCAGGTCACTGTGTTGACACCATCCCAGGTCACTGTGTTGACATACCATCCCAGGTCACTGTGTTGACATACCATCCCAGGTCACTGTGTTGACATACCATCCCAGGTCACTGTGTTGACATACCGTCCCAGGTCACTGTGTTGACATACCATCCCAGGTCACTGTGTTGACATACCATCCCAGGTCACTGTGTTGACATACCGTCCCAGGTCACTGTGTTGACATACCATCCCAGGTCACTGTGTTGACATACCATCCCAGGTCACTGTGCTGACATACCGTCCCAGGTCACTGTGCTGACATACCGTCCCAGGTCACTGTGTTGACATACCATCCCAGGTCACTGTGTTGACATACCATCCCAGGTCACTGTGTTGACATACCATCCCAGGTCACTGTGTTGACATACCATCCCAGGTCACTGTGTTGACATACCGTCCCAGGTCACTGTGTTGACATACCGTCCCAGGTCACTGTGTTGACATACCATCCCAGGTCACTGTGTTGACATACCGTCCCAGGTCACTGTGCTGACATACCGTCCCAGGTCACTGTGTTGACATACCATCCCAGGTCACTGTGCTGACATACCGTCCCAGGTCACTGTGTTGACATACCGTCCCAGGTCACTGTGTTGACATACCATCCCAGGTCACTGTGCTGACATACCATCCCAGGTCACTGTGCTGACATACTGTCCCAGGTCACTGTGTTGACATACCGTCCCAGGTCACTGTGTTGACATACCATCCCAGGTCACTGTGTTGACATACCATCCCAGGTCACTGTGCTGACATACCGTCCCAGGTCACTGTGTTGACATACCATCCCAGGTCACTGTGTTGACATACCGTCCCAGGTCACTGTGTTGACATACCGTCCCAGGTCACTGTGTTGACATACCGTCCCAGGTCACTGTGTTGACATACCATCCCAGGTCACTGTGCTGACATACCGTCCCAGGTCACTGTGTTGACATACCGTCCCAGGTCACTGTGTTGACATACCATCCCAGGTCACTGTGTTGACATACCATCCCAGGTCACTGTGTTGACATACCATCCCAGGTCACTGTGTTGACATACCATCCCAGGTCACTGTGTTGACATACCGTCCCAGGTCACTGTGTTGACATACCATCCCAGGTCACTGTGTTGACATACCGTCCCAGGTCACTGGGTGACATACCGTCCCAGGTCACTGGTTGACATACCGTCCCAGGTCACTGGTTAATATTATTACCTTTCAGTTATTAAGTTCCTAAATTTTCATATTGAAATTTTGTAGATTTTGTTGCTTTTCCTGACTTCCATAATTTATTCCTGCCCTTGTACTCACCTTTTGTGGTTGAAGGGGTTGAGTCTTAGCTCCTGGCCCCATGTGTGTGTGTGTGTGTGTGTGTGTGAGGAGGGGCAGACATACAGACACTTAAATACGCACATGTGCCCCTTCATGTGTGCGCATTCTTCAGCACATACGTACATGCAAATTGTACAAGCGGTAGAGTGGTGGTTTAAGCACAGAGCATAGTGAGCATTAAAGCAGGGGTGCACAAGGGTGGTGTTCCCGTGGCGTGAACACTGTGTGCTGGATTAGGTGAGCATAGAGCACAGTGAGCATTAAAGCAAGGGTGCACAAGGGTGGTGTTCCCGTGAGGTGACTTACGGTGACCCATCGCTGTGTATTTGCTTAGTCGACTCGGGGAGGGCTGCGGTGACGTCATTCTTCCCACCCCTGAAAAATAGTCGAAAATCATACAAAACAAAACACCATTTTGAGTTTTTCCTGTTTTTTTATGGTTGAAGGTTTATCATGTGTGTGTGTGTGTGTGTGTGTGTGTGTGTGTGTGTGCGTGCGTGTGTGTTGTGTGTGTGTGTGTGTTAGAGACATTAAGTTCCGTGACAGTGAAAACAAATCACCTATGAGTAAAACACAACAAATTCCAGCCTCAACTTTTCAGACGAGGTTGGGTCACCAGGTCGAGGCCGAGTGACAGCTCAGCGTGGCTCAAGTATTACCAGGAGCCAGCAAGCGTGGCTCTCTCCCCGTGACCACCACAGGTGCATGTGCAGGAAAAAGCTCGCCAACTTGACATTTGACACGAACATTATAGACTGCAATCATCACTAGAACAATACAGAGGGCCAGTTCCATCTTAATTACCACAGCAAACCTGACTCATATTTTGTTGATTGATGAATGCTGTTAGTAATAAGCTTCAGGAGTAATATTTGTGAGCTCTTTCCTTATCTTGACATTTCTTGACAGTTCCCCCGCGTCTGGGGGAACTTCTCCCATTGGCGTTTCGTCGTGACGAACGAGACGCCGCTGAGGATGAGTCTATCATCTTCACCTGGATGATGAGTCTATCATCTTCACCTGGATGATGAGTCTATCATCTTCACCTGGATGATGAGTCTATCATCTTCACCTGGATGATGAGTCTATCATCTTCACCTGGATGATGAGTCTATCATCTTCACTTGGATGATGAGTCTATCATCTTCACCTGGAGGATGAGTCTATCATCTTCACCTGGATGATGAGTCTATCATCTTCACCTGGATGATGAGTCTATCATCTTCACCTGGATGATGAGTCTATCATCTTCACCTGGATGATGAGTCTATCATCTTCACCTGGATGATGAGTCTATCATCTTCACCTGGATGATGATTCTATCATCTTCACCTGGAGGATGAGTCTATCATCTTCACCTGGATGATGAGTCTATCACCTTCACCTGGATGAAGAGTCTATCATCTTCACTTGGATGATGAGTCTATCATCTTCACCTGGAGGATGAGTCTATCATCTTCACCTGGATGATGAGTCTATCATCTTCACCTGGAGGATGAGTCTATCATCTTCACTTGGATGATGAGTCTACCACCTTCACCTGGATGATGAGTCTATCATCTTCACCTGGATGAGTCTATCATCTTCACCTGGAGGATGAGTCTATCATCTTCACCTGGATGATGAGTCTATCATCTTCACCTGGATGATGAGTCTATCATCTTCACCTGGATGATGAGTCTATCATCTTCATCTGGAGGATGAGTCTATCATCTTCACCTGGATGATAAGTCTATCATCTTCTCCTGGATGATGAGTCTATCATCTTCACCTGGATGATGAGTCTATCATCTTCACCTGGATGATGAGTCTATCATCTTCACCTGGATGATGTGTCTCTTCCTGTGGTTGAAAAGGCTTTGGCGCACTTGTTCTAGTTTTTCCCTTAATGGAAAGGTGATACTGGCGAGGCCTTTCCAAATGTGTTGACACCAGGTCCTCAGAGCAGGGTACTGGAGCACGGACCTTAAACACGATCAGGGTATAGAGAAGGGAAGTACAACTCCCGGTCACTCAGGGCATGGGAGCCCAGCCTTTGCACATAAAACATTAGTGGATTTTCTGATTGTTTAAACATTTATTGTTAACCAAATATAAATATGACAATCTAAACATACAGAATACAATGTTCACCTCATTATTTTTCAATTGTTCTTGATGATCATTTAATTCACATTCATATTAGGAGGAAATACTTAAAAAATAACTCACCATTATTGAAATAAAAGCATAATTATTTTTGTATTTCATATACTATAATAATTTAACTGAACGCTGATAACTGATTAAGACATTTTAATTTTATTATACATATGTATAAAGTAAAGATTAGCAAGTAAATTTCATCAATTTTGAGATGGGTGCAAAAGTTATTGGTATTGATAGTAATTATATATATATATATATATATATATATATATATATATATATATATATAATTTACCAAACTGCGGCAGGCCATGATTCGACCCCACGACACATTGTCCCGGCTCAAGAGGCCACACAATGTATGTCACCCTACCATCTGAGCCATCGATTGTTTGTTGGATCAATGGCTCAGATGGTAGGGTGACATGTACATTGTGTGGCCTGTTGATGCGGGACAATGTGTTGTGGGGTCGAATCCTGGCCTGCAGCAGTTTGGTAAATGATTCAAAACACCACAGGCTTAAAACGTGAGTTAAAAATCAACATCGTGACCATGTTGCGTATGCCAGTGAACCAGAAGTGAACCCACGGTGCTATCATGCTGGTTTGTGCTACTGGTGGTGGTGGTACTGCCGTGAGTACCCTGGTTTCTGGTGGTGTCTGCTGTACTGGTTGTGCAGTGGTGGTGGTACTGCCGTGAGTACCCTGGTTTGTGCTACTGGTGGTGGTGGTACTGCCGTGAGTACCCTGGTTTGTGCTACTGGTGGTGGTGGTACTGCCGTGAGTACCCTGGTTTGTCGTGGTGGTGCTGGTGGTACTGCCGTGAGTACCCTGGTTTCTCGTGGTCGTGTGACTGGCGTGAATACCCAGGTCACCAGACATGACACAGGCTTGAAGACTCGATGTGACACAGACATGACATGGGGGTGAATTCCTACGTTGCCCCCCCCCCTTGGTTGTGACACGGGCGTGAGTACCTGGCAGCGTCAGGGTAACACGGGGGTGCTACTCTCCAAGACAAGTGCAGTAATGTGTTTGTTCATATCACACCACATGCAGATATGTGTTTGTTTTTTTGTATGATTGTTTACAGTTTCTCTCTCTCTTTTAATATTATAAAATTTATCGTTCGTGTATGTACACGCACCACTTATCCCGAATGCAGACGCAACTTACTCTTGCGTAACACGCAACTTACAAGGTGTGTACACCTATAACCTGCTTAACTTACCGCATGTGTACCCACAACGTATCGCAGAGTACATACATAGCTTTTCCTATGTGTACACACACCCACATGTACAACTTACCGTTTGTGTACATTTGCGTATACGTACACATTTTACCTTGCGTATGTTTACATTTTGCAGTGTATGTCATTAGCAACTTATCGTGAATTTATGTACATAGTTTACCATGTGTATATGACTGTACATATATAACTTATACAAATTTATTTCTACACAATATTTGATCATGAATCATAAATAATAATAATAATAATAATAATAATAATAATAATAATAATAATAATAATAATAATAATAATAATAATAATAATAATAATAATAATAATGATAATATTAATAAATATATAATTACAATATTATTATTATCTTCTTCAGTAGTTGTATTTTGTAATATCATCACTGTTTACTTGGTTATTGGTCGAGAGAGGGGATTGGAAAGAAATAGGGAGGGGGGAGTAAGCTGGGAAGGGGAGAGACGAAAAGGAGAGGAGGGGAGATGGAATAAAGAGGGAGAGTAGGGAATAGAGGGAAAGTGTTGAAAGGAAGCACGGTAGGGAATGAAGGAGGAGATAAGGAAAAGGGAAAGAAGAGATGGGGGGAGAGAAGAGAGGGACGGGAGGAGGGGGTAGGGTTTCAGTTCGTGACAGGAATTCCTCAACGGGAATCTGGGAATGGTTGGAATGGCTGTCAGTTCGTTTATCTCCGTCTTGGGCTCTGGGAAGGCTGGACATCGCTGACACGCCGAATATTTTTGCTGGTATAGGTGTTGTCAGAGTCCTGGCAAAGGTGTTACCAAGGTGTTGGTAGAGGTGTTGTCAGGGTGTTGGCAGAGGTGTTGTCGGGGTGTTGGCAGAGGTGTTGTCAGTGTTGGCAGAGGTGTTGTCAGGGTGCTGGCAGAGGTGTTACCAAGGTGTTGGCAGAGGTGTTGTCAGGGGTGCTCGTAGAGGTGTTGTCTGAGTGCTGATAGAGGTGTTACCAATGTGTTGTCAGGGTGTTGTCAGAGACATTAGAAAGGGTGCTATCAGGGTGTTCTCCAAGATGTTAAGGTGATGTTAGTGGTGATGTCAGGGTGTTTTCTAAGGTATTAAGGTGAGGTCAGGGTGATGAAAGAGTATTGACAGGGATGCTGATAGGAATGTTGACAGAAGCAATGTTAGGGTGTTGACAGGGGTGCTGAGAGCAGGGGTGCTGACATGGGTGTTGCCAAAAATGCTGATAAGGAGACTGACAGGGATGCTGGCTGACAGGGATGCTGACAGGGATGCTGAAAGAGTGACTCTTCTTCTCTTCTAATATATCTTCTCTCGTTATATTTCCATTTGTATTTTTTTACCTTTTCCTTCCTTATTTACTTCTTCTCTCTGTCTCCTCTCGCCCCTTCTCCCTCCTGTGTTTCTCATTTTTGTTGCAACTTAACTTTGTTCTCCCACTTCTTTCTATCCATCCCTACCTCTCTTCCTTCAACCTCTCTTACTTCTTCCCCTTTTATTTCTCCTCGTGTTTCTACCCTTTTTCTTTTCCTGCCCCCTTATCTTCCTACCCTTCTACCTCATCGTAACCCTCCGCCTCCTCCCCCTTCTCTTATCCAACCCACCTCTTTCTTGCTCTTCTTCCTCCTCCTCTCCCCCTCTTCCTCATCTCTTTCATCCTTCATCTCCGGGTGATCGCCCGGGCGACCCTGCCAAACACACAACGTAAACGTGACACGTTCACTGATGAATGAACGTCACCTCATTATGGCTGCCAGTGAAAAATCTTATTTACATGAAGCTGAACGGCGGTCTCTCTCTCTCTCTCTGTCTCTCTCTCTCTCTCTCTCTCTCTCTCTCTCTCTCTCTCTCTCTCTCTCTCTCTCTCTCTCTCTCTCTCTCTCTCTCTCTCTCTCTCTCTCTCTCTCTCTCTCTCTCTCTCTCTCTCTCTCTCTCTCTCTCTCTCTCTCTCTCTTCTCTCTCTCAGAGAGAGTGGCTCAGGTTGTCGCAGTGGTCAGACGACTGGTGGATGAGCTTCAAAGTGGACCAATGAAGACAAGGGCCTTTCAACAGTCATAAACAATGTAGTAAGCAAAGTCTCGGTGGGAGCCAGTAAGCTCCCAGAGGAACACCTGGAACAACGATAATACTCCGTAATGTATTTATCACAACCCATCTGAAATGTACTTCCACTTGTGGTCCCACTGTGACGTAAAAGACGCCTACACGTTTGTGTGGGAGTAGAGAAGGAGCACAGTTTTATTTTATAACTCATCGTCCGCTTCCCACCGAGGCAGGGTGACCTGAAAAAGAAGAAACACTTTCATCATCACTCATTCCATCACTGTCTTGCCAGAGGCGTGCCAATGCTACGGTTCAGAATCTGTAACAAATTTCCACCCTTCCTTCAGAGTGCAGGCACTGTACTTCCCACCTCCAGGACTCAAGTCCGGCTAACCAGTTTCCCTGAATCCAGTCATAAATGTTACCTTGCTCACACTCCATCAGCACGTCAAGTCATAAAACGTCATTTGCTTCCACTCGCTTCTATCTAACACGCTCACGCATGTTTGCTGGAAGTCCAAGCCCCTCACACACAAAACCTCTTTTACCCCCTCCATATAACCTTTCTAAGGACGACCCCTACCCCGCCTTCCTTTCACTGCAGGTTTATACGACTTCCAAGTCATTAAGAAACAAAACAGTAGAAGAAGAGTGTATTAGAATTATAAACCTGAAGGGTTAATAACTCACTAAAGCCAATGTCATAAGACTTCTGGGTTTATTTCCGTGGTGCGATCCCACTACCAAGTGGCTAACATCCAGGTTGCCCACTTACTAATAGGTGGACAGTGGCAGCAAGTGTAAGGAAACATGTTCATGGTTTCCACTTCTCCGGGAGTCAAACTCGGTTCTTCAGTGTGTGAGCCGAGGCCGATACGAGCATAATAAAGTAATACTTGAAATCACTCTCCCTGTTCTCACTCCGAGGGTGGCAACAAGATGCTCTGAGTTGACTATCCTAGCCTCACCTATCTGGAAAGCGGATAGTCCTCCATCGAGATAGTAACAGTCCTTTCTAGATAGCCTCGGTTCAGACTGAAAAGTCTTCTGCTATCTCTCTTTCTCTCTCCCTGTCTATCTATCTATCTCTGTCATCGTTCTAATTTGACGTATCTCTTACCTCACCGTATATTCCCTGAACAGCCGGGGAACTTTGATCCAATTTACAAATTCACTTATGTCGTTACTGGAGTGTATGGAGATAGTGGTGAGAGAGAGAGAGAGAGAGAGAGAGAGAGAGAGAGAGAGAAGGGAGAGAGAGAGAGAGGGGGAGAGAGAGAGAGAGAGAGAGAGAGTGTGTGTGTGATAAGAGAGATCAACAGTAGATGAAGTTGTAGATAGAGAGAGATATAGTATAGATAAGATAGAGAGAAGATGTGTGTGAAAGAGAGAGAGAGAGAAGAAGAAATTAGAAGAGAACAGAGGTGTGTGTGTATCATTATCAAGTTTGATAATGTGGTGTTGAGAAGAGAGAGATGTATTTCAAAAGAGAGTGTCTAGATAGTACGATATCAGCCTGTTTAGAGATCTTGAATAGATATATAGAATAGAGATAGATGATATATATAATATAGTAAAGATATAGATATATGTGTGTGTGAGTGGTATGTTGTGTCTAAATTTGCTTAAATCCAACAGTTTCTTCATTATATATACATATATTTATTTTTAGTTTATTTTTCACCTCAAGTCGTACTACGACATACGTATCTCCTGTCGTACTACGACATATCATATTCTGAAGTAGTATCTACAAAACTGTTATTTTTTAACTGCTAGTCTTCGATTCATTCACTTTTCTGTGATCTTGCTATTTATATAATATATATATATTTTAAGTCATTTTATGATATAATATTTCAGGTGCATTCTTCAAAATTTAAAGCGTTCTTCTTGAATCGGATTGCGTAATACTTATCTTTAACTCTAGTCTTACGACATTCGTATTTCAATCGTGTACGACATGACCCTTTTCTTATTCTTCAAAAGAGTTTTGAATGATCGTATCTTACGACATTCGTTATCTTCAAGTAGTATTTTTATGATATACATTATCTAAAGTTCATATTTTACGACATTCGTTATTTCCAATATTACTCTAATTTGGTCAAATAAGGTCGTTTAAATAGAAAATTGGAAGTTGAACCCAATATTGATCGAACGTTTTATTCCCTCATTGCAATTGTTTCTTTAATATACAGGGGGAAAAAACACACCACGTCATGACATTAAGAATGTCATGAGAGAAATTTTGTTTCCAGGTCCAGCCTAATAGGCTACCATCCAGTCTCTCTTTATAAGTAAAATTCCCATTACGAGAATTTTAGCTTTTTCTCGTGTCTCTCTCTTAATTTTTTTTAGAAAAGTTATTTGGTGTAAACTGTGTGTGTGTGTGTGTGTGTGTGTGTGTGTTACCATTTTGTCCTAGGCACATGTCAATTAGACACTAGGCCTGTTGTATGTATGTGTGTGTGTGTGTGTAAGGAAACACTTCGAAATGTTTCTGCCCCACCGGGAATTGAACCCGGCCCCTCCGTGCGTGAAGTGAGAGCTTTACCCACTAGGCCACAGGGGGCGTATGTGTGTGTGTGTGTGTGTGTGTGTGTGTGTGTGTGTGTGTACCTGTGCCTGCCTTTCACAATTCTGTTTTAAGGAGAATTCTCATCTAGTTTACTTAAAGATAAATTTCACCTTTCAAACCATACCACGGGCGGGGCTTGAACCCGCGGTTAGAGAGACGTAAAACTCCAGACCGACGCGTTAACCACTCGGCCATCTAGCTACAGTAAGATTAATTGAACTAGGTATATTTATACACCATAGGAAGTAACAAAAAAGGCACAATACTGTGACTGGAACAATACACACACAACCCGCACATAGAAGAGAGGAGCTTACGACGACGTTTCGGTCCGACTTTGACCATTTACAAAGTCACACTGTGTGTGTACCATAGGAAGGTTAGCATAGGCACCACTGTGACCACACATGAAAGTTTTTAATTTTGGGGTCACAGTGGTGCCTATGCTAACCTTTCTATGGTGTATAAATATACCTAGTTGGATGAATCTTACTGTAGCCAGCTGGCCCAGTGGCTAACTTGTCGGTCTGGTGTTTTACGACTATCTAAACGCGGGTTCAAGCCCCGCCCGTGGTATGGTTTTAATGCAAGTTGTTTTTGTTTTCCATTCATGAGCTTTCAGTATTCCTTCCTTCCTTGACTCCCCAAGGAGTGTCTCTTCTTGCCAAAGGAGAGTCTTCTTCCCAAGGAGTGTCTCTTCTCCCCAACTTCTGAAGGGATGAACGAATAATTGTTAGTGGCCACCCACTGGCATGTTAGTGGCCATCCACTGGCTTGTTAGTGGTCACCCACTGGCTTGTTAGTGGTCACCCACTGGCTTGTTAATGACCACCCACTGGCTTGTTAGTGGCCACTCACTGACTTGTTAGTGGCCACCTACTGGTTTGTTAGTGGCCACCCACCGACTTGTTAGTGACCACCCACTGGCTTGTTAGTGGCCACCCACTGACTTGTTAGTGACCACCCACTGGCTTGTTAGTGACCACCCACTGGCTTGTTAGTGGTGATGCCAGCCACTCGAGTAATAGTGTTGGTGGTACTCCACAAACACTCTTATTTGTTTGTTGTGGTGCCGCCCACTTACCAGCTGAGTGACACTTCACTAGCAACTGAGTGACACTTCACTAGCAACTGAGTGACGATCATTTAAAATAAATTTGCTTTCACTCATTAATATACATTTATTCATTGTGTACGTGTCAAAACATGACACAACTTTCATTTATTCATGGAGAAAGTTTTATCTCCGTATCTCTCCTGTAGCTCTATCGATTATTAGGTATCCCAGAAGGGATACCTATGTGACTGCCTAATTTTTTTCCCTACATTTTTTTTTTTAATTTGAGAACGCCTCATATCGACTGACTTTAGACTTACAATGGTGGCGCAGTGTAGCTAGGACAAGGTTCATACTATTATTGGAAGGCTGAGGCACCCTGTGGGCAATGTTATTTAATCCTCTCCAGGTTCTCGGGAATAGGTGAAATAACTTGGGGTAACCTCTTCCGTTCAGCCTGGAACTTGCGGGAGTTGTGGCAGCCGCTGGGTAGACAGTGGTGGCATTCTGGTCGCAGTGCCTGGGTGCTAATTTGGCGATATTGCCTCGGCTTCACTTCACTTTCTGTCTCTTGTGCCACTTCCACTACTCCCTTACCTACTACTACTACCACCACCACTACTACTACTACTATTTCTACTACCAGCATTATCTCTACTATTGCTATCTCCACTTCTTGTTTCCTCCTCTCTTTATCCTGTCCATGCCCTCCTCTCGTATATAAACTGACTATTTAATAGTCCAAGTCAGAGCGAAACGTCGTCATAAAGTTTATTTTTCCTGTGTGCGGGTTATTTGTTTACTGCTCCAGTCACGGTATTATGCCTTCATGTTCTATATGGCTCCACTGAGCGGCTTAGTCTGTGTAGGTACAAATTTGATAGTATGCTAATATAGTTAAATAATAATACTTGAAATTACTTCAGATAGCTGAAGAATGCTTCATCTGGTCAGTTTCAAACTGTTAGCACCAATCTGTTTTCCTGGACAGATTTTCATTATTGGTCTACATAAACAACAATTTGCCAATTTTAATAGACAAACTGTTATATACTGATTTTCATTCAGTAATTAAAGAATGTCTCTTCTAATAGATTTCAAACTTTCTGTGCTGATGCACTTAATGAGAAGGATTATACCGTGCACGTTTAGCCTGTGTAGGTGGAAAGCTGTAGGTAAACTGACCTTTAAAATACTTGGAATCACTGGATTTCGTGTGATAGCTGCAGATTGCGTCGTCTGGTTGGCTTCAAACTTATTTTATTGCTTTACAGCCTCAAATTTCTTGTTTTTACTATTAAATTTTTTTGGAGCCTCGTAAATTTTTTTAGCATCAAGCTGAAAAAAAATATTTACAGATTGTTAAAACACAATATTTTATCATTTTTTTTATAATTTTTTAAATTAATCTTTCAACTAAAACTTCCAACATATGTGAAACATCCAACTGGTTTTAAAACATTTTTTTTATATAAAATCTGCTTAATGTATTATTCAGTAATGCATCGTTTAACGATGGGGATACATTCTGAGAAATGCATTGCAAGGCGATTATGCAAGCTCGTCGTTGTGCGAATGTCGTAGTGTATTTACACAGACCTAGATGGTACAGCCTATTACACACCTAGGCTATATAATTTGTTTGCCTTTTCATCATAGATTTGCTTGTAAGCAGGTAATGTTTACAAGCAAATCCATGATTAACAAAACAACCCGAGATTAAATCAAGCACAAGATAAAATGATGCTATCAAGAGACGCAGTAAACACGAGATGTATGAGGCTGCTGCCGGCGTAACACCCCGTACTGTTTTATAGTAAAAAAAAAATATAAGTAGTAAGAGCACATTCTAGAATTATGATAAAAAGTACTGTATAGTAAATACAGAAACCAGAAACATAGCTGTTTATTATCATTATCAAGTATTATGTACAGTACATAATTGTATGTGCTATACTTTTATACGACTGGCAGTGAAGTATGGTTGTTTACACCACCGTCGTATATGTGGTCCGTCGTTGAACGAAACGTCGTTGTGCGGCGCATAGCTGTATTTAAATTCAGTTTTTTTTATTTTTTTACAGTGCTATAGCTCCTTGTGTGTGTAAGTTCATGGAAGAATAACTTGTGCGAAGTTTATTACGCTCCGTCTATTGGTTTCTGCGATATGAAGGGAGAAGAAACCCCAGAAAAAAATGGAAAAATAATGAAATCCCCTGAACTCTGAACACATCGCTCGCTATGTATCGCTGAGTGAGTATCTTAAATTACTGTACTATACATTCATGTGTATACATGGGCAAACTGTACATATGCACGTACGAGTATTTGCATATGCATACATACATATGCAAAAGAATATATATGCACAAGCATATTTATATATATACACACACACATATATGTATATATATATATATATATATATATATATATATATATATATATATATATATATATATATATATATATATATATATATACACTCATGCATGCTCGGGCACAGATGCACTTATGCAAATGTATACATATAAATATGTGGCCATATGCACAAGTATACATCCATATGCACATACATATGCACTCATACATACATATTCGTACACACAGGAATACATGCATTCAGGTATACATATGCACATGTACATATTTGCACAGGTATGTATCTATACATGCATACAAATTCACACATATCTGCACAAGAATACATATGCACATTCATACGTATGCACACATTAATACACGCACATGTACACAAATGTGAACAAAAGTATATGAATACATGCATACATACGCACGCATACGTACATACGCAAAAGTGTATATACGTATAGACATACATATGCACATCTATACATATAAAACCTAAGAGCATAAGACTGGAGAAACACTGCAGCAGGCCTACTGGCCATTACAAGGCAGGTCCTTCTCAAAACCAACCATTTCCACCCACCTATTTGTGTAACCTTTTCACAAAGCACAAATATTTTTTGTATATATTTGCCTGCAGCGCCATTTTAAGGCTGCCCTGCGCTATTTCCCTCTGCGTGAGTTAAGGTAGAGGAGGCTGGGCTTGCGAGATTCGGGGATACGTTTGCGAATCGCGCAGCGACCGAAATACGTCTTGTTGTTTGTAAATTTGCACGTCTCTATTGTTTTTCTTAATATCCGGTGTTAATTTATTTATACGAGTCTGCAAATAACACACGAACATTCAAGCTTAGTATCCATAAACACACACACATACACACACAGTCACAGACAGACACACACACACACACACAGCAACATCTCTTCCAGCACAGCAACATCTCAGCACAGCCTCATCTCCCAAGCACAGCATCATCTCCCCCACCAGACCAACGTCTCCCGAGGGAAAGCTCTACATAAGCCAAGCAAAGTGTGAATTTCACAGTACGGTCGTAAAGCCAGATTGTGGCAGTAACTTTCCCCTCTACTGGCTTAAGGCAGAGTATGGCAGGAACTCACTCCTCTACTGGCTTAAGCCAGAGTGTAGCAGTAGGTCCCTCCTCTACTGACTTAAGCCACTACTGGCTTAAACCAACGCCACACTTACGACTTAATCTCAGAAAAAAAAATCCAGATAAGAGGAACAAGGCTGCCAGGGGTCGAGTCTCTGTCTGGCGATCAGCGTACGGAGGTTCGAACCTTGCACCACTCAAACATAAGGTTTAACGATTCGTGCAAATAATAATCCACATTTGCTTCACCTCTAAAAGTTCGATCAAGTTTATGTTATAATCTTGGCGCACCTGTACCAAGTCTGCCGGTCTGTAGCGTTCATTGTGATGCAGCTAATGTTACACTCACAATTATTTACTTAAGACAATATTAAAGATGGGGAAGAGGTTACGTATTTTTTCACTTAATGAAATCATACTAAGCTGGAGTCATCAGAGGATCATGATAAGTAATCTGCCTAATTCTTGAGCTCGTGATAGATTGTTCCAGTTTATATTCGGTGTTGCTGAATCCCTCGCTGTTACTCTGTTTCTCTTATTAATTATTGATTCCATCATTAGTATACTTGTTATTTATTGAATCATTCAGTATTATATTAACCTTGATTTTTTACCAATGTATTCATTATATACATTTATTTTTATTCAGGAAGGTCTGTACATGACCTTCAGTATATAAGAAAGCCTTAGATACCATCTCTCGGTACATTTCTGTCCAGTCCGGTACAAGGATGTGACTTTTTGCAGGTGCCCAGGTCATGACGGGTGTCCCGGGAAATGAACCAGAGGAGAAATATCAGATCTGGAACAAATTCAGAGATCGTTTACGGCTCACATTGAGCCATTGAAACATCTAAATTATTGGGAACGCCTTCAAGTCTTGAACATGTACTCATTGGAGCGGAGGAGAGAGAGATATATGATAATATATACCTGGAAAGTACTTGAGGGCCTGGTCCCAAATCTGCACACTGCCATAACAACATACTGGAGTGAGAGATATGGGAGGAAGTGTAAAATAAACCCAGTGAGGAGCAGGGGTGCGGTGGGGACAATACGGGAGCACTGTATTAACATCCGGGGTCCCAGACTATTCAACATCTTACCAGAAGATATCCGAAACATCGCTGGAACCAGTGTAGAAGCCTTCAAGAGGAAACTGGACAAGTATCTTCATCGGGTGCCAGATCAACCGGGCTTTGATGGATATGTGGGGCAGCGGGCCTCCAGCAGCAACAGCCTGGTTGACCAGGCAAGCACCAGACGAGCCTGGCCCATGGCCGGGCTCAGAGAGTAGATACTCTCGAAACTCTTCAAAGGTATATCAAAGGTATGCTGAGGCGAAGGCTGCTTTTTCGCGCTTACTAAATATCAGACAGTGACGCAAATAGATAAGAACCCACAAATTCCAGGGTAAAGGCTGCTTCACTGAGCCCACTCTGTATTAGAAATTTTCCTTTCAGGGACTTCATGGGCCATATCCACAGATATGTCATTGGGAAGTGGCAGACTCTGTGGTCTCCACAGGCAAGGATCAAGTTGTATAAGATTCAGCAGGCTGTGGGTATGTAGCCCTTCTAATTTTATCAGGAATTGTTGTTCTCCTATCTTTGTTTAGGACGATACACTGATTACTTGATTAGATGTAACTAATTACCTGACTAGGTGTAACAAACTGCTTGCTCCCTCTATCCCACCCTTCCCCCACCCGATTATCCCCCTTTCCCCGTTCCCTTCACCCTCACCGCCACTTTTCGCCCTTGAAAAATTTGTTCCACTCTTGCGCTGCGCACGCCGCTCAAAATGAACTTTGGCTTGCGTAAAGAAGCTTCCGTCACTATTGTAATTGTTCCGCAGTTCTGTATAATTTAGAGTGTCGTTCTAAACCCACATATCCTTAAGTCTCTGATCTAGACCCATGGATGTGTTGAGTGTATACGCGTTCACGTCATACCAAGGCAGTAATCCTGCAGTTACCAATCTCAATCTGTTTTTTTTCAAGATAGAGAGAGAGAGAGAAAGCAACATTATCCCAAGTATCCTGCAGGAGGAAGCAGTAACACTATCCCCCAGTATCCTGGAGTAGGAAGCAGTAACACTATCCCCCAGTATCCTGCAGGAGGAAGCAGCAATACTATCCCCCAGTATCCTGCAGTAGGAAGCAGTAACACTATCCTCAGTATCCTGTAGGACTGAGCACCAAGATTATTTCCTGGTATCCTGTCCGACGGAGCACGAAGAACATCCTCCAGCATCCTTCAGGTCCGACGGATGACAACACATCCCGACGTACGCATATCAGATCCGACAATAATCCCTGATACTGAGGGATCATCATAAAGACGGAGCCGCATTGACCGGGGACCACAGAACGTCACTTTACCACGACATTACGTGCACCAGGCAATTATGGTGACTCAGTGGGAGGGAGGGAGGGAGAAAGAGAGGGAGGGAGGGAGAAGAGAAAGAAAGGAAGGACAGAAGGGTGAAGCAATTTGGCTTTTCCCCTCCGTCACGCTCCTGTCAAACTTCAATCACCTCAACACAAGTTAATTTAGCGACTTGTGTCAAGTTTGCTGTCACTTTCTGACTTATTCTCCCATCGTCTCTATCCCTCCCACCCATGTCTCCCAGGGGGTACGGAGATGGGACGCGCGCAGAGACGAGAGCTGCTACGGAGACCTTACGAAGACAGATGCGGAGAGGGAAGGCAATATACGGAGCAGATAAAGCCGGATTTACGGCGATCAAGTTATCGCTAACGGGATGAGCGCGGACGGCGGGCCTTATCCGAATATCAGCAGCCGGTGTGGCGAACGCTGCCGTGTCCGGATTAATGAGGCGTTGAAACTGAGCACTGATCATCTTGCTTACTCGGATCAAAACTGCACATATTCCCACGCACATATATCCACAAGCGCCCATACCCACACCCACACATGCATACCGTGTCTGGTAACTGCTCACGCACGGAGCGCATCCACGGCGGAACATCAAGTGTTCTACAACACACACACACACATACATCAACAGGCCTAGTGTCTAATCGACATGTGCCTAGGACAAAATGGTAACTAACCCACACACATACCAACACACATACCAACACACATACACACACACACACAACAGGCCTAGTGTCTAATCGACATATGCCTAGGACAAAATGGTAACTAACATACCAACACACATGCATACAAATACGCACACATATCCGCACATTAACAAACCCATAATCACACATACCCACACGCACACATACCCACACGCACACGTACCCACAGACATACATACTCATATGCTCAAATACCCATAAGCCCACATTAACACACACAACTGAACATATCCTTGGCGAGGACATCACACATGAACTTTCAACAATACACAAAATAACATTAGTTTCATTTGTACAACTAACAAAAACAAGAACTGTCTTCAAAAACCTAACCATTATTGTCGTAATAAAAAATAAAACATGCGCTAATCAGTACGGGTCATGCAGCAAGGGACCTAAACAGGGACTGATTCAAGACCTTGTACGCCACTTATGTTAGATTAATCCTCGAGTATGCAGCACCGGTGTGGAACCAACGCTTACTAATCCATACAAAGAAAGTTCAGATATTTGCCTCCACCAGACTGCAATAACAAATGTTAAGATGATGAATTTCACTTCGCTAGAATACTGAAGGAAGAGGGAAGACATAGTCACGACATACTGAGAGGATTGATAAGAACAATATGTCCGATTTGAAAGGAGACCAGACCAAGCGGGTCGAAGATGGAAGCTGAGCACTCAGAAGAGCTACCCGGAAGAACTTTTATGATGTAATGGTCACGGAGGTGAGGGTCGAGCTGGCTGAGAAGGCTCGGCAGGCAAGCTCTCTACACCAGTTCAATAGTAAATGAGAAGAAAATTGAATAATTATAATTTTGGCAGATGTTGGTGATGAATGTTGGTGATGGATATTGGTGATGGGGATGTTGGCGATGGATGCTGCTGATGGATGATGGTGATGAATGTTAGTGATGGGGATGGTGATGGGGATGTTGGTGATGGGGATATTGGTGATGGAGATGTTGGTGATGGATGTTGGTGATGGATGATGGTGATGGATGTTGGTAATGGATATTGATGATGTTGATATACAATGTTACTTCTAAGAATTCATTATAAAACACAGTATAACAGAGCTCAGGAGACCAATTACGTCAGTCAGTTGGCGGGGCAGAGGCTGCGGCAGAGGCTGCGGCAGAGGCTGCGGCAGAGGCTGCGGCACTGCCCCAGCAGCATCACGTAGAGCGAGAAACCTCAGTGAGTATGGCCACGAAGAACACGAGAGAACAAAGAGCATCACCAGAGATTACGGAACATCACGAGGAACAATAGAAAACGCAGGGCATTACGAGAGAACACGAGAGAACACGGAACATCACAAGGAACACGATAGAGACAGAGAGACTTACAGATTCCTCATCTCCACAGACTAACAACGCCTTATCACCTCTTATTAACCTCTATCCCTCTTCTCCTTCCTCAAAAAATCTCCTCCATGCCGTCGTTACACAACCACAAACCTGAAGTGCTGGAAGACGCCGAGGAATACACGCCAGGCGGAAAGGAAAATGAATTTATCGAGTGTAGTGTCAGCGGCAAGAGGGCGTCCTAAGCTCAACGAGATGTTGCAAGTGGAAAGATGGCCCGTGTGACACATGAAGGAATTTCAAATGACAAAGGAAATACCAGGTGGAGATGGATGACCTGCCGGTGCTCTGGCCACGGGTGGAAGGGGATCTTGTGAATGGGTCGTGGAGGCTTTAAAGAGATGAATGGGTGTGCATGGGGAGACGTGGTAGGGGAGGGGGAGGGAGAGTTGTTGATTATGGTGGTAGTGGTGGTGGAGGGGAAGAGAGGGAAGGGAGTTGATGGTGGTTGTGGTGTAGATGTAGCTGATCTAGTTGTGGTGGTGGTGGTGGTAGATCTAGGGTGTTGTTACCACATTAAATAATAATAATAATAATCATAATAATAATAATATATTTATTTACTACAAGTACATGTACAAGGTATATAGGCCTAGCAGGCATCAATGACATACTCTATATAGAAAGTCCCTTGTTATGCTGAGCATTTCGGCCAAATTAGGTCAGTTTTGTCCCAGGATGCGACCCACACCAGTCGACTAACACCCAGGTACCCATTTTACTGATGGGTGAACATGGACAGCAGGTGCCTTATGGAAACACGTCCCTAATGTTATCCAACCGTACCGGAGGAGATTCGAACTTCGGACCTCAGTGTGTGAGCTGAGTGCTCTAGCGATCCAGCTACGGGACACCTTTATAAAGTTACGCAGTGGGAACAAACGCTAGCTATGTTTCTTTGTCATATTCCATCGCACAGGAGGAGTTCTAAACAAGAACTAGTAAATAATTGTGTTATCCTGAGCTGTTCTAACTTCATTAGAGCCGTGAGGATATCGTCCAGCATTGTGGTGTGTTGGTGGTGCCAGCAGTGGTGTTGGTGGTGCCAGCAGTGGTGTTAGTGGTGCCAGCAGTGGTGTTGGTGGTGCCAGCAGTGGTGTTGGTGTCGTCGGGGGTGTTGGGGGAGGTGATGATGGCGATGGAGGGTGATGATGGTACAGTAGTGGTTGATGTGAATCTATAATAGTGAAGATGAAAGATTTGAGGATGTGATGTTGATGGGATGTATCAGTGGTTGAAGTTGACGAGTGTGTGAGAGTAAGTGTAGTGGTGTTGCTGGAGTGAGGGTGTTGTTGTTGTTGGTGGTGGTGGTGGTGGTGGTGGTGGTGGTGGTGCAGGAGATATAATTACACACTAGTATAGAAGAGTTGATGAAGGGGAAGAAGGTGTAGGTGTAGTAGAGACTGTCTGGCTGTTTAATATTTAATGAGGTACTGGCTGGAGTGCTATGGTGATATCTGAAATTTATTAAGGAAACATTTCGCCACAAGTGGCTTCAGATTAGGACTGAAGAAGCCACTTGTGGCCACAAATTTCCATAATAAATATCTTGATCGCCTCATACATATCTTTTCCCTTAATTAGGTAAAATTCATACCTACAAATTATTTTTTTGCAAATACAGATTTTTACAAATGTTTATAAAAAACACAGATAATTTTAACCATGAATCCATTATACAAACAAATATTACAGACAAATAACGGTGGCAGGTGATAATAAAAACTTTAAATAACTCAGTAAAGAATATACGATAATTAAGAACCTGCCAGATAAAAATATACCCGGTTGTCTGTGTTTACCAGAGTCCGTGTAAATGTTCCCTGAGTCCGGCACCGGACAACCAGGCAAAGAATTAAGCACAGGGATTAAACATTACCAACACAGCATCACCACGGTTCAGTCCTCAAGAGAAATTTTCAACCATTTGTAGGAATTTTCCCCACTGTCTTTCCCAACCCATTGTTTCTACCACCCATTATGTTTCTCCCCACCTCTGTCTTATGTCTTTGTCTTCCTTCTCCCACCACGTCTCCCTCCCACTCTGTCTTCTCAGATTCGTATCTCTTTCAGACTTATGTCTTCCCCGACCCACGTAAATCCTACAACTCTCACCAACCTAAATTGTAAAACCAAGTCATTACAAGAAGGATTTCATCCCTCGCCTCGTCCTTTCCTTCCTCCCTCCTCCCCACCTCTACCCTTCTCTCCCCATCGAAAACCTTCTCTCCTTGCTAGATGGTTCCGCCCTTGTCTCCAGTGCCTAATTAACAATACCTCCTCACCAATAAATATAAATTAAGGTTTAAGTTTATTGGCTGCCTTTCGTGCATATTTCATCGCATTATTTTTACTAGTTACCCTAGAGTTGCATTTTTTTTATCAAGAATATAATCTCCATTATTTAGTGTTAAGACTTCCCCTTTCATTCACACACCAACGCAGCAGTAACGTCAGACTCGTTAGACACTATTCGTTTTCTCAGTAACAAACGTAATCTGTCAGCACTTGTCTCAGGCAGACAGATTCGCAGAATGATGATTTATGTGCATCGGAGCAGTGAGCATGTCTTCCTTTTATTCGAGAACAATAGAGAACTGTGTGCTGTTAGCACAAACAGCCTGACTGATCACGCATCCACCAGGTCAGGTCTGTGACCCGGCCGCGGGGGACGATGACCCGCGGAATATTCAAGTCATGCATAGACGAAGGATTCTTAGAAAAGGGAAAAAATAGATAGTTTAGCTAGACATTTCAGAACAGCTAAGCCAGCAGTCGAAGATATGCGCTACAAAAAAAAATCAGGGAACGGGTGGGGGTTGAACTCATGGCGAGGGAGTCTTAAAACTCTTAGGCCCGTCCGTGCTTGTTGCTGTCGCTAGAACTCAGTGTTGTACACAAAGAAAGTAGTGTCCAGTGGCAGTATACACTTGGCGGTGCAACATAGCAGAGAGCTGCAACAAGAGATGCTGATTGATCTCTTGTTGCAAAGGAAGTGTCAGAAACTTTGTTGAGGTTTAACAACCGCCAAGAAATTGTCATTTTTTTTTTGTATTTGTTGTTTGTCTCAGCACTGTCTTTGTCTTGGTGTACTTTCTGTCGTAAAGTCAGACTGGACTTGGTTGCCACAGATAGACCTACTTATCTCTCTCTCTCTCTCTCTTTCCCTCTCCCTCTCTCTCTACCCTAGCTCATTTCATGAGTTATTCACTCTCTGTCATTCCTTCCTTTCTCATGTCCTTCCTTAATCATCTTCTCTTTCCCCTCAACCTCTATTCCAGCTTTATCTTTTCTATTCTCAACATTTCCTTCAACTCCCCTTACCCTCATCCTCTCCTTCGTCTTTCTTTCTCTTAATATTCCCATTTCTCATCCCTCTCTCCCAACTCTTTTTTCTCCTCCCCCTGGTCACCTATTTCTCCTCCCCCTGGTCACCTATTTCTCCTCCCCCTGGTCACCTATTTCTCCTCCCCCTGGTCACCTCTGACCTCCCGCTGGTCACCTCTTCCTCCTCTCCCGGGTCATCTTTCATCCTGGGGTCAGTTGAGGCCAAAATCATGCAGCACCTGCCACGCCCACCAGGTGAGTCTGATTGACAATTTGCCCGGGTGGATTGTCAATCAGGGAGTGGAAGTGGGAGGGAGGGAAGGGAGGGAGGGAGGAAAGAAGGGGAGGGAGGGAGTTTCCCCATCTCCCCTTCCTTACTTCTATCTTTTCAACCATCCTCGTTCCTTTCACCATCCCCCACTTCCACTTCTCTACCCCTCCCTCCTTCTCCCCCATCTATCCCCTCTCCCTCTATTTCTGCCTCCTTCTTCTCTCAAAATTCCCCCGTCAAGGTTGATCTAGGAATTAATGACAGTGGGAGCACAGCATCCTGTTGGCTATTACGGCGTTGGTTAATTTGCACGAGGCGGAGTTTGTGAGGCGGGGTTTGTGAGGCGGGGTTTGTGAGACGGGGTTTGTGAGACGGGGTTTGTGAGGCGGAGTTTGTGAGGCGGGGATTTGTGAGGTGGGGTTTGTGGGGTTTGCCCTGGAAACGAATATTATTGAAGCAGTAGTGAACATATATGTTTCTACGTTAAAACGGCGTAGATTATTGAGGTGTGGCTAGTATATGTGACGCGGTTTTTTGAGGTGTGGCTAGTGTGTGTCGTGGTTTATTGAAGTGTGGCTAGTGTGTGACGTGGAAACGTGGTTTACGGGATCGGAGTTCATGGGAGCAGAGTTTGTGGTAGAGGGGTTTATGACAGTATGGTTTATGGTAATGTGGTTTATAGTTATTTTGTTATGTGTGGGTCTTGGAGATAAAAGGTAGTCGAGGGAAACTCACGGATGGATGGTGAACGCGTATATTGAGTAAGTGAGGAAGGAGGTAGGCCCAGCACCTCTGTCCAGCTCTAAGCCTATGACGAGTATGAGACTGACGCTTGGGTCTACGTGCGCACATGCGCGGGCCTCTGACGTCACAAGTAACAAAGGGATCAGACATATAACATAGCTAGGATTACTTATAATACACTACACAAGTGTAGCAACAAGCTTCAGTACATATTACTGACAAACATTGGTAGAAGTATAGCGCTTTCCTCGTTGATAATACTGTTAGCAACGGTGACAGCAGTGACAGCAGTGTCCGCAGTGACAGCAGTGTCAGCAGTGACAGCAGTGTCAGCAGTGACAGCAGTGTCCGCAGTGACAGCAGTGTCAGCAGTGACAGCAGTGACAGCAGTTTCAGCAGTGACAGCAGTGACAGCAGTGACAGCAGTGACAGCAGTGTCAGCAGTGACAGCAGTGTCCGCAGTGACAGCAGTGTCAGCAGTGACAGCAGTGTCAGCAGTGACAGCAGTGTCCGCAGTGACAGCAGTGTCAGCAGTGACAGCAGTGACAGCAGTTTCAGCAGTGACAGCAGTGACAGCAGTGACAGCAGTGACAGCAGTGTCAGCAGTGACAGCAGTGTCCGCAGTGACAGCAGTGTCAGCAGTGACAGCAGTGACAGCAGTGACAGCAGTGACAGCATGGGTGGTGGTGGTAACGTTGGGTTGCACCACTGGTACACGTCGCAGGGGTGCACGTCTCAGGGGTGCACGTCTCAGGGGTACACGTCTCAGGGGTACACTTGTCAGTGGTACTGCCTAGGGAGAGCTTCATTCAGCTCGCCTTCAGCAGTTCTTGGTGAGAAGGAAGCCAGACACCCGCTGGGCGACACTCAGCATCAACACAGCTCATACCATGGAAAACCTGCTTCTGTGTATATCGCTTTTATTATGGTTGTGAACGCTGAGTGATCTACAAGGTCAAGAGCTCTGTTGCAGAATGAGACACTTATGCAACATATGGGAATCTTTATTGAGGAAACGTTTCGCCACACAGTGGCTTCATCAGTCCAATGCAAAGAAGAACGCTGTAAGAGAGGAGGAGTTTGAGGTAATCAGTCCCTCAGCCTGGAATCGATGTGTTCTGTCCATCAATCTTAAAGAAAGTACAAGTAGAAGTGGCTTATATACTGTAGTCAGGTGAGCTGAAGCAGGAGGAGGCGGGGTCACAGTGGAGCCATCCACTAGTGTAAGTAGGTCTTGGTGCAAAGATTGGACAAGTGTTGAAGACTTCCTTGTATCAAGATCCCTTGATGTACTTTATTCAAGATTGATGGACTGAACACATCGATTCCAGACTGAGGGACTGATTACCTCAAACTCCTCCTCTCCTACAGCGTTCTTCTTTGTATTGGACTGATGAAGCCACTGTGTGGCGAAATGTTTCCTCAGTAAAGATTCCCATATAATAATAATAATAATAATAATAATAATAATAATAATAATAATAATAATAATAATAATAATAATAATAATTTTTATTTCTTCGCAATTTTACATAGAGATTTACATAGAAGTGCAAGGAGAGCCACTGACATGCCAGGGCATAACGGGCAGCTTAATCTAAAAAACTTATGGACTATGTACATAATATGATGATATTTCATTTGGTTAATTATAATATGGTGACACTACATTGCAGCAAGTGTTTAGTAGGATGGTAGTTAATAGTCAAAATTGAAATTATTTTTGGGAAAATGACATTGAGTATTTTTTTAAAGTAATTTACAGAATGCGTATTTAGTTTATGGTGAGTAGGTGGTAATATTACAATGTTATAATAGTACAAATTGAGATTATCTTATAGGAAAAAAATACTGAGCATTTTTTAAAGTAATATTATCGTACATAATTATAATAAAAATGGAATTATCTTATAGGAGAAATAACAATGAGTATTTTTTTATTACGAGTATTTAGGTAAGGGTGAGTAGGTGGTTTTTGAGAAGAGTCTTAAAATGATTCTCAGACAAGGTTATTTTTGTATTTTCTGGTAATGAGTTCCAGAATCTGGGGCCCTTTATGTGCATTGAATTTTTACATAGGTTGCTATGGACGCGAGGTACATCAAAATGTGATCTGTTTCTTGTGTTATGGTCATGGGTCCTATTAAGGTTGGTGAGGAGAATTTTGAGTGGAGGGTTTATATAAGAATGTAGAGTTCTATGTATGTAGTAGGCACAATTATAAGTGTGAATGTTCTTTATGGTGAGTAGTTTTAGGCTTTTGAATATTGGTGGAGTATGCTGTCTAGAGTGGGAATTTGTTATCATTCTGACTGCAGCCTTTTGCTGGGTTATGAGTGGTCTAAGGTGATTTAATGTTGTAGATCCTCATGCACAGATTCCATAAGTGAGATAAGGCATAAGTGCATAAGTGTTTCATTCTTCAACTTCTCGGTTTTCAAAACCATTTATCATACTACTACTACTGCTACTACTACTACTACTACTACTACTACTACTACTACTACTACTACTACTACTACTACTACTACTACTACTACTACTACTACTACTACTACTACTACTACTACTACTACTCTACTACTACCTACTCACTACTCTACTACTACTACTACTACTACTACTCTACTACTACTCCACTACTACCACTCACCACTCTATCCCCTCTCTACTCTACTACTACTCTACTACTACTCACTCTACTGCTACTACTCTACTACTACTGCTACTCACTCTACTACTACTACTACTACTCTACTACTACTACTACTACTACTACTACTACTACTACCACTACTACCACTACTACCTACTACTACTACTACTACTACTACTACTACTACTACTACTACTACTACTACTACTACTACTACTACTACTACTACTACTACTGCTACTACTACTACTACTACTACTACTACTGCTACTACTACTACTACTACAGCGTTGCTGGTGGGATGTGACATCGACTCCAAAGCTATTGGTGGAGATGTCGGATCGACTCCAACGATGCTGTAGGTATTATGAGAAGATGGGTTTAACTCACTCCATTCCTTCTAGTGAGGGTTGGAAGCAGGTGAGATAGAGTTCAACGCTGCTGGCGTTGCTTAAGTGCAGGTGGAATCGACCGTAATCACGTTGGTGTGGATTTCGAGAAGTCAGAGACAACTTCAACCCTTCTGGTGAGGGGTCTTAAGGTTGGATCAAATGCCTTTCGGCTCGATGCAAATCCCCTTCAACGTTTCGGGAAGAAAATGGGTTCAGACGTGACTTATAATCCACTTAAAGTTAGAATGAGACGCCATTCCAAGTTAGGGTTGAATGTCTTAAATAATCAGTGAGTGTGGCGACGATGGCTTTATGTCTCATATTTAAAATGTATTTACTGAAAGATTTTGATCCTAAATCTCTTCAATAAGTGGCAAAAATTACTTTCTTAAAACAATACTCAAGGTAAGGAATTAGACCCAATGTGGAACACCTGAGTATCTTCAGTTGAAGATGCTTCGCCAACCAGTGGCTTCTTCAGTTCAATACAGAGATGATACAAGGAGACAATAGTCGAAAATAAGGCAATTAATTCCACTGTCTTCTTTATATAGTTCTGCAAAGACTGAGGGACTGATTACCTCATCTTCCACTGTCTGCCTTCATCATCTGTGTACTGAATTTAAAAAAAAAATCCACTGGTTGGGGAAACCTGTGTTTAATTCCTCGTCTTGATGGTATTATATACCAAGGTAGCAAGATTATTCATTCTTTATTATCTTTCTCTTCTCATATACCCTATATACCCTGCTCTATCCCTTCCCTTCCTAGCATTGCCAGTTATACGGAGAAAACAGTTCACAGATAAATACACTGACATATATATATATATATATATATATATATATATATATATATATATATATATATATATATATATATATATATATATATATATATATATATATATATATATATATATATATATATATATATATATATATATATATATATATATAAATATATATATATATAAAGTCTTTCTTCTTCTCTTTTTTAGTAAATGTATACAGGAGAAGGGGTTACTAGCCCATTGCTCCCGGCATTTTAGTCGCCTCATAAGACACGCATGGCTTACGGAGGAAAGATTCTTTTCCACTTCCCCATGGAGAATAGAGGAAATAAAGAAGAACAAGAACTATTAAGAAAAACCTAGATGAGTGTATGTATATATATGCATGTGCATGCCTGTGTAGTGTGACCTAAAGTGTAAGTAGAAGTAGCTAGATATACCTGTTATCCAGCGTGTTTATGAGACAGAAAAAAGACACCAGCAATCCTACCATCATGTAAAACAGTTACAGGTTTCTGTTTCACAGTCACCTGGCAGGACGGTAGTACCTCCCTGGGTGGTTGCTGTCTACCAACCTACTACCAACTGCATGCTTGCTGGAAGTCCAAGCCCAGAGGGCTGAGGAGGGGTTGTTGAGGTGGTTCGGACATGTAGAGAGAATGGAGCGAAACAGAATGACTTCGAGAGTGTATAAATCTGTAGTGGAGGGAAGACGGGGTAGGGGTCGGCCTAGGAAAGGCTGGAGGGAGGGGTTGAAGGAGGTTTTGTGTGCAAGGGGCTTGGACTTCCAGCAAGCATGCATGAGCGCATTTGATAGGAGTGAATGGAGACAATGGTTTTTAATACTTGACGTGCTGTTGGAGTGTGAGCAAAGTAATATTTATGAAGGGATTCAGGGAAACCGGTAGGCCGGACTTGAGTCCTGGAGATGGGAAGTACAGTGTCTGCACTCTGAAGGAGGGGTGTTAATGTTGCAGTTTTATAACTGTAGTGTAAAGCACCCCTCTGGCAAGACAGTGATGGAGTGAATGATGATGAAAGTTTTTCTTTTTCGGGTCACCCTGCCTTGGTGGGAATCGGCCGATGTGTTAATTAAATATATATATATATATATATATATATATATATATATATATATATATATATATATACATAGATAGATAATTAGACAAAGAGCAGACAAGGATAAGAGGAACTATGACCAAGAAATTTACATATACAAATTAACTAGAGAGGACAGACAGAGTAACAATTGCTTTAGTCACGAAGTACGAGAGTCATCACGCAAGAATAACTGACAAAGGCAAAAAATTAATAAAAAAAAGTGATGTGAACGCAAGAAAATAGCAGAGATAAGTACGAAACAATACCAGGTGATTCAGCTATCGCTCAACACCACGAAGACCACAAACAACTTAACTCGGATTATTAATCCGGAGGATTAACAAGGCAGGATCAATGAAGAAGGTAAAGCCTCGTGACTTATCCTTCCCCCAGGGTGCGACCCATAACAGTCGACTGACACCCCGGTATCTGTTTACTGCAAAGTGACCATGAAGCAGCAGGTGTTAGAAGACCTACCCACACCTAGACCGTCTAGACTAGAATTGAACCCTGGTTCTTAGGTTGCGAGCCGAATGCATTACCATTGATATGTGAGGATTATGTATACTGTACATATATGAATGTATGTATATTTATTTACACACACACATATTAAATATATATATATATATATATATATATATATATATATATATATATATATATATATATATATATATATATATATATATATATATATATATATGAAAAAGAACCCTTGTGAAAATACAGTGAACTTATTACAAGCGCTTTCGTGATTTCTCGCATTATCAAGGAAATGTCAAAATAATATAATGGCAGAAGGTCTATAAAACTGTGATGAGAGAGAGAGAGTGAGAGAGAATGAAAGAGAATGCGGCACAAGTGTGCCAGTGTCTAGCAGCAGCAACGGAGAAGAGCTCCAGAATGGAAACATGAATAATTTATAAGTCCATTATTTGGTTCGACATCAATTTGAACCACCGAGTCTCTGGTATAACCGGTTGAGCCAGGTCCCTGTATACCTGGTGGGGAGGGAGGGAAGGTGGGAGGGAAGGAGGGATTGAGGGAATGTGGGAGGGAGGGAAGGAAGAAAGGATGGGGAAGCAGAGCAGGTGGGAGGGAAGGATGAAGGGAAGGTAGGAGAGAGAGAGAGGGAGGAAAGGAGGGAGGGAAGGTGGGAAGAAAGGAGGGAGGGAAGGAAAGAGGAAGGGGAGGATGGAGGGAGGGGAGGAAGGTAGGAGGGAGGGAGTAAAGGTGGTAGGGAAGGATGCAGAGAAGGTGGGAGGGAAGGTAGAAGGGAGGGAAAGACGGGCGATGGAAGGGTGGGTTGGAGGGGCAGGGGGAAATGGAACCATGAGAGGAACGAAGCGAGTGAGAGAATGCATGAGAGGAGAAAGGAAGGAAGATGATAGAGACATGGAGGAAGGGTAGTAAAGATGGATATAGGAAAAAAAAATAGGAGAATGGAGAAGAGGGGGAAAAAAAGGTTGGAAGAAGAGAGAAAGTGGTAAAGAGGAGGGGAATGAATGAATAAAGTAGAGGAGAAACAGTGACAAACCTGAAGAAAGATGAGATAATGATGGAGAAGAAAGAATATGTTGTAGGATACGGGGATGGAGGAGGAAGGATAACGAAGCGAAGTGTTGGGACAGTATAAAGTCGTTGAAGAAAGAAAAAAGATAATTATTGGATGCATGGTGAGTAACATGACGGTGAGGGAAGTGTGGGAGGGTGTAAGAGAACAGAGTTGGGAGATAGATAGATAGATAGATAGATAGATAGATAGATAGATAGATAGATAGAGAGAGAGAGAGAGAGAGAGAGAGAGAGAGAGAGAGAGAGAGAGAGAGAGAGAGAGAGAGAGAGAGAGAGAGAGAGAGAGGGATGGAGAGAGAGGGAGGCAACCTTTCCCATGACATTTCTTCACAATAATTAAATCACACACACACACACACACACACACACACACACACACACACACACACACACACACACACACGTCTCTTGTAATCCGCAGATTAAATATTTTGCCTGGAGGGGCGATTTCCTAGGCGAATGTCACTCATCCTGAGAGCGAAGAGGCCGTCATAAGTACTACAGTAAATATCATCAACACTGGTTGACGCTGCCACTAGCGATATCAACTTTATCTCTGGCTGTTTTAATATCTTTGTAACTATTATGAAACTGCAAAATACCACATACACATTATACAAAGCGCTGGAAATCGTAGTTACAAAATACTGCGTATTGTTCAAAACTATTTGTAGTTTATATTGTATCTTCCTGACCTGCACTACATCTACATATTTAGTGTCAGTGTGTGTATTGATCCACATCTCAACACATTATCTTTCCTGTCTTGGAGTTGCTCCACCTATATACCTGCCACTACACATGTAGCCTAAATATATCCTGTTGACCATATCCTATTCCCTCAATTTCCATCTCTCTTGCCATGAATACTGATTCCATCTAATGCTGTCTATTTTTAATCCTGTATAGATTCAGTATTGACTAGCGTATCTCTCTCATCATTCTTAACCTTTTAGCTTTCTAATTTGTATTGTCCTGGTGAATCTGCTTCAGTATTTCTCCGAATCTTTAGTATGTTTTTTTTTTGTGTATTCCTATTTTTTCTGTTAATATGAGATAACATTCTTACAAACTTAACTAATGTTTCACCACGTTTTAACATTTTAACATCATTTCTTATGTTTTATACAATAATGTTTGTGTTATTTCTGGAGTTTAATTTGTAAAACTCTTGATAATGAGTCCGAAAATACACCTGAGTCTATGCTTGTTATCTTCAGATCTAATTGAGACTGGGTTGATAGCCGATCCTAGACTCTTATACACTTATTACTATCTGGTCGAAACCTTTATCATATTTACGCCCTCATTACAGACAGCAATATATCTGGATTTCTCATTTGAAGGATTATCTGTTCCATCGTTTCCCTTTCCTTCCACGGAGAGCTTTTCCTACTGTCAGTGTTTTTTATTCAGTTTAAAATAATTAAAGACTCCATCATTTATGTTTATCCATTTTTTTCCGATACTACTTTTTCCAGAGTGCGTTTTTTAATCTCTCTGTCGGGAACATTGTCTACATTACTCCTTACCAGGAATAGGTTTCACGCTGTATGGCTCTCCAGAATTTTAATCGAGGGGACCTTTTTATGGTTGCAATATGTTAAATTACACAGTTTAAAGGGTATTTCAAAGGCATACATGGCGTTTTCAAATTCGCACGGGGTGGCATCACTTGAAGAGGTTTTTGGGCGCATCATGTTATTTCTTAAAAGAACCTTCTGCTGATAAGGTGAGTATGAGGACGTGAGTCCCCCACACCTGCCTCCTGACAAGGCAGGTTCTTGGGCATGAAAAACGAGCTTTTATTTGATGTACTGAGTGATCGACTCAATCTGTTCAGGAACTCCGTGGAAATTTCTTAAAATCTGGAACTCTCTACCACAAGATACTAAAAAATCCCTCTCTGTCAACTGCTTCAACAATAATGTTAAAATAACGTCTCCTGAATTCAATGTAAATTGTGTACAGAAATTGCACTCTTTTGGGAGGGCAGATGCTGGGAGTGTGAGACCCCACAACCCGCCTCCTCACGAGACAGGTGTGGAAGAACTAATAAGAAAAAATAAGTAAGAATTTTTTTCATTAACTCTCTTTCTCTCTCTCTTTATCAGTCTCTTCTCCCCCTCCTTTACAACACCTTTCTCTCTCTCACCTTCCCCTCCTTCACAAAATACCCTCCCCCCTCTCTCCCTCTTTCTCTCACTCGCCATCCCTCTCATCCCACTCCCCGTGATCACTGCACGAGGATAATCCCATTACTCTGACAATGATAACTGCCTTTGATCTCAGTGTTCTCTCCTGCAGGAATTTTTAGCATAAATAACAGAGTTAGCCATAGTTAAAAGCTCTGCTTCCTCTCCCCAGCCATCAGGTAATGACTTGTTTATCTCGGGCTCACACAGATTGCCTCATATTTTTCCTAGCGGCTTGTGAAGTGTATTTTAGGATGGACCTAGCAAATAAAGGTTTATAGATATTTGTGCATATAATATTTAGTGAAAATAGTATTACTACTAGTACTACTACCACCACCGCCACTACTACTACTATTACTGCTGCTACTACTACTACTCCTACTTTTACTTCTACCACTACTACTTCTGCTACTGTTACTACTACTGCCACTGTTACTATTACTACTACTACTACAACAACTACTATTAGTACACTACTACTAATACAACTAATTTTTATTTTACTCTTCAACTTGTGATTCTCTGTCGTCTTCCGTCGAAGCCAGACCTTTACAGCATGTTCTCTCTGTCTCTTGCTACTGTTCACCCTGTATGTTGTTCTTGTTCATCTGTCCCTTGTTGCTGTTCACTATGTACCTTGTCTTTGCTCATTCTCTGAATCTATTCTAAACCAACATGTAAACAACGCCTTTTCTATTTAATTAATTTTACGTGAACTTCTGATAGCTTGAGGTGTCACTCATCCGTCAGATTCACTCTGTATCATGATCCCTTTGGCCACATCTGCGGTCACTGAGCCACACCTGCGGATATTGAGGCCGCACCTGCGGTTATTAGGCTTGCACCTGCAGCTATCGAGTCCAATAAGAGTCCAGTGGAGTCTTGTAAGTGCAAGCATCACGTTCGATCCTCCACGCTCCCTAGTGAAAACATTCAGTTAATCATTTAGAAGCCCTGACACCAGAGAAAGAGAGAGAAAGAGAGAGAGAGAGAGAGAGAGAGAGAGAGAGAGAGAGAGAGAGAGAGAGAGAGAGAGAGAGAGAGAGAGAGAGAGATAGAGAGGGGGGGAGAGAGAGAACTCAGTGCAATGGATTTGAAGAGAACAGGTTAAAAATAATAAACCAAAAGGATGTGGGAAATAATTTATTTTGGCAATGAAGCTGCTGATGAAATGGGAAAATTTCCATATATCGTCATGGTGTAAGTATCTTCAGTTCCCGACTGAAGATACTTGCATGCACAACCTGCCTTGTAAGAGCCAGTAGGCCTGCTTCTTTTGTGTTTAGACTCACTCACTCTCTCTCATGACCTCACACTAAGGTGAGGTCATAAGTGAGGTGAAATCTCTCAGCCTTCGTGAGAGTGTAGCCAAAATTTGGACAGGTCACTTGTTAAATAAAATGTTTATGAGTTAGGAGGAGGAGGTGTTGATTCACCGGGAAATCTCCCGGCCCGTGTCTTTACCAGATGTCGACCCGGCTCCGGCTCCCTGTCGTGGGAGAAGCAGAGACCTAAGTCTCCCATGGGACGGGGTACCCCTCAGTGGCGGGACCAACTGGTCCCAGGCCTAGCCATATTCGCCCACCAGCACGAGGCAGGTAGGTAGATAGTTGCTAGGCCCCTCTGGTCTGCCACCTTCCCCGCCCCAAGGAGGCTGACGGGAAGGGCAGGCTTACGAGCCGCAGATGGTAGCAAGCTCCAGCCTTGGCACCTACCCTGCCCTAGAAGGGCTGGGCATGGTGATCGACCTTTATGAGTTACACGTCAGGCATAGTTTAAAATCCTTGCGAATTCTGTTTATTATGAATGAATCTCATTTATATAACCCTGAACTAATATTCATATTGAAATCACTGCCATTTAAATAAAGCTTGATTCAATTATATTTCTGTAATCTTAGTTAAAGGCTTTTCCCAGTTTGGCCGTAAAAAAAAAACATCATTGCCTTTTTTTTACATGGGATCTTATAAACTCGGCCATCAGCATTTTTTAAGAAAATTCTTAATCATTTTTTTTACTATATGGAGATTTTTAAATACAACTTTGATTTAAAAATTCTTAAGTAGAGAAAATATATCAAGAAAATTCTCATGGTAAGGTAGAACTAATATATTCTTGAATGAAAATGTTTCTTTGTCCATTTTTTTTAATTATAAGATATATTTCTGGCAATTTGGTAAGATTTGTTAGTTAATTTTTCGGAGGTATTTTAGATTATTTGCTATTTTATAAATCCTTAAGAATTTTCATCTCTGAACTCTGGATACACAGCGCTGTCAAGTGTGGTGTGTGTCTGTGTATGTGCATTGTGTATGTATGGGTGTATGCGTATGGGTGTGTATAGGTATGAGTGTGTGTGTGTGTGTGTGTGTGTGTGTGTGTGTGTGTGTGTGTGTGTGTGTGTGTGTGTGTGTGTGTGTGTGTGTGTGTGTGTGTGTGTGTGTGTGTGTGTGTGTGTGTGTGTGTGTGTGTGTGTGTGTGTGAGTGTGTGTGTGTGTGTGTGTGTGTGTGTGTGTGTGTGTGTGTGTGAGTGTGTGTGTGTGTGTGTGTGTGTGTGTGTGTGTGTGTGTGTGTGTGTGTGTGTGTGTGTGTGTGTGTGTGTGTGTGTGTGTGTGTGGTGTGTGTGTGTGTGTGTGTGTGTGTGTGTGTGTGTGTGTGTGTGTGTGTGTGTGTGTGTGTGTGTGTGTGTGTGTGTGTGTGTGTGTGTGTGTGTGTGTGTGTGTGTGTGTGTGTATGTGTGTGTGTGTGTGTGAGTGTGTGTGTGTGTGAGTGTGTGTGTGTGTGTGTGAGTGTGTGTGTGTGTGTGTGTGGCAAGAGTTGCAAGCCAGAGAGGAGCCTCACACTTTCCAAAGCCAGAGAATGACCAAAGGTGGATTAGAATTCTAATTTCACAGCTGTCATGGCGATATTAATATAAAGGAGGATACCATTATGGCCGGAGGCTGGTGCCTCTACCTGCTGTGTGCCGCTTGAAGCATCCGACATAACAGCAGAGAGGGATGGCACTATCTTGTCCCCCGAGCCATAATAGACTGAACACTGTACGGGTTTCCTTTTCAGGTGCAGTGGCGGTGATGGTGGTAATGTCGGGTGTTGTGATGATGGTGGCTGCCGGGTATTATCACACTCTGTGTAGGCAGCACTATAAAGGCATTCCCTGTCTGTCCACCTCGGTGGAGTTTTTGATTAAATTTATTTTGAAGCCGATGCGGAAAGGTGGAAATTGTTCTGGCCAACGTTCTTACACAAGAGGAATCCCTTCATATGTTTCCTCGTATCATCAAGGTTTACCACAGTCATAATATTACTCTCGCCCATGGTAATAATTCTTTCCAGTGAAACTTACTTTAAAATGATCTACAGTGAATTTCTTTGAAGATGCGATTTGTAAATTCGTAGGAGAAAAAGTCTTGTGTTTGTCGTTTGCAGCTCTTGTTTGAGTGTTTGTCTGACTACCTGAATTGCTTCCTTCCTTCCTTCCTTCCTTCCTTCCTTCCTCCTCCCGTCTGGACCTCCAAACTTCTTGAATTCTTCCTCCTTCCGTCCACAGCTCAAACTTTTTTGGCCCTACACAGAAAAGTTCTCCTCATTTTATTTGCAATATTGATGCGCGAAGCTTTCTTTGCTGTATTTTCTAGATCAGTAATAACATCTGACACATCTCGTCTGTTGATATTTTAAAACAAACGTGATGCATTATCGTATAATTTAACATATCCATAAGTCTTCGAGCAAAAAAGGATTATAAATTAATAGAGAGTGGCCTATTAGCCTCTATTCAGCATGTTATTAACGCAAATAATGTACTCACCTAATTGTGGTTTCAGGAGTCGAGACTCAGCTCCTGGCCCCGATACTTGATACATGATATGCTGTGGAATATTACGTCTGTTATTTAGTCAAACAAAAAACAAGAAAAGTAGAAACATGTTTATCAGCAACATGAATAGCTAGCTGGAATACTCACGACCTTGTGTAAACATTTCTAGCTCCAGTCTAAGTCGTTTTCTAAATGACAAGAATGTATAAACCTGCATGTATAATATACAGTATGATCATAGCCATCCTCTCTTGCTGGCTCCTCAAGACACATACGACCCCAACTACATATATTGCAATTTCATCCCAAGTGGAGGGAAGCCTTTGAAGCTGTCGTAGCTACAGTTGCTGTCGTAGCTATAGTTGCTGTCGTAGCTACAGTTGCTGTCGTAGCTACTGTGGATTGCTTGACGATATCCTCATCGCAGGGCTGACGTCTCCCGGCTGAGGCTGACAGATTTCATTACCTCGTGAATGAAATCCGTTCTGCGTGATGGAATTTGACAGGATAATGTTGCTTTCTTTGCAACTCACAGTGTAGCTTGCAGTTAGAACAGTGTAGCAGCACACTGCTGCTGTTGGACTTAAGTAAATATAAGAGGCCATACAACTGTGACAGTTCACGAAGAAGAAGCACTTTGCTGCTGGTGAAGGGCTCTTGATCCAGGAAATTACAACGAGCCAACTCTTTCTTTCATCAAAACTGATTACCTTCCATTCCCCAGACGCTTCCTCATGAATATGGGAAAATTGGACTAGCCTCGCATGGGCCAGTAGGCCTGCTGCAGTGTTCTTTCTTATGTTCTCATGTAGTATAATTATACGGCTATAAATATTGTTTCGCCATATTTATTACGTCTAAAGGTAATATATCAGTTATTCAATAAATCGATAATATTTTTCGTATGATATTGTTTATTATTTGCAAATATTTTTTCCTCATTTTTAGAAAGACCCAAAAATGTATATAATTTTCGTCGAGAAAACGGGAACCTATTAATTATATTAGACTAAACGACAGGGATAGATTAGTAATAATTACAGTAGGTAAAAGTTAGTTAGGTGAGGGGAAGCATTAAATGGGTTATTTTATGTAATGTAAAAATGACGTTTTGTCTACATTTTTCAAAACAAGTTTTTTATTTTCACATCTCGCTTTGTATAGAGCTTTCGGGTCACTTTGCCTGGGTGGGAAATGGCTGATGTGTTAATAAAAATATAATCAAAATAGTAATAATTATAATAATCTTTATTTTTACAAGTACATGTACAAGGTGCACATAGCTGACATCAGTGACATACTACTATATAGAAAGCCCCTTGTTATGAAGACCATTTCGGACAAATTAGGCCAATTTTGTCCCCAGTATGTGACCCACACCAGTCAACTAACATCCAGGTACCTATTTTACTGGTAAGTGAACATGGACATCAGGTGTCCTAATGTTTCCACCCTTACCAGGGATCGACCCCCGGTACGGGTGGAATGCGCTAGGAATCGAACTACGGGACGCTTCAACAAGCTCTTCCAAGGGCAAAATGTTGTCCCAGTGAAAGCTTGCTTTGCATCATGTCTTTTCGCCACTTTGTTATGTCGGTTCTAAGTCATCTTGAGTGTATGTATGGTCCACCTCTGCAACCATGCATAGCTCTGTGACCTCACATTCCAGTGGAAAAGGGGGGTTATTTCTGAGGCTTTAAGCAAGAAATTACTAAGAATTTCAAGGGTGGATAGGGTCCTACAGACGAGAAGAAAGTTGTTTATGACGCAAGTGTTGGTCTTCATCCTTCAGTAGCAATCGTCACTTTGAGATGACTTCATCGACTGAAGATCAGTCAAACACGTCTCACCCCCAGAGCCACACGTCAGCAGGTACTCCTGCAGACGTGTGGTTTCCGGCGTAAGGCTGAATGTGGAACAGATTTTAAAAGTTTGCCCATGGCTTAGGCCTTTTCGCTATCCTCGTGGATTTTACAGTTACTGGGATGCCTGTAGGGACCACTGGGGAATTTTAGAAAAGTCTACGTTGACAATTTAATGTTTTTTAGTGAATGTAACTTGTTGTGATAGTACTGGTTATTGATGTTATTTGTATAGGCTCACATTATTGGCCTAAGCCTCATCTCCCGTGCAATCAGCTCATCTCCTTAGCCCCTCAGCTCAAGCCTCACAGCCCTCAACTCAAGCTCTCCAGCCCTCAAGCCAGGTTTCCCAACCAACGACTAAGCTTTCCAGCCCTCAGCCTAAGCATCGCAGCGCCCTCAACCCAAGCTTCGCAGTCCTCAACCCAAGCTTCGCAGTCCTCAACCCAAGCTTCGCGGTCCTCAGCCCAAGCTTCGCAGTCCTCAACCCAAGCTTCGCAGTCCTCAACCCAAGCTTCGCAGTCCTCAACCCAAGCTTCGCAGTCCTCAACCCAAGCTTCCCAGTCCTCAACCCAAGCTTCGCAGTCCTCAACCCAAACTTCGCAGTCCTCAACCCAAGCTTCGCGGTCCTCAGCCCAAGCTTCGCAGTCCTCAACCCAAGCTTCGCAGTCCTCAACCCAAGCTTCGCAGTCCTCAACCCAAGCTTCGCAGTCCTCAACCCAATTTTCGCGGTCCTCAACCCAAGCTTCGCAGTCCTCAACCCAATTTTCGCAGTCCTCAACCCAAGCTTCGCGGTCCTCAACCCAAGCTTTGCAGTCCTCAACCCAAGCTTCGCAGTCCTCAACCCAAGCTTCGCGGTCCTCAACCCAAGCTTCGCAGTCCTCAACCCAAGCTCAACAGCCTTCAACCTACCTATGTGGAGGAATTAGCTTCGAACGAGGGCGTACGATGAAGCTGTAATCCCACTCACCGTCTCTATGGTACGAGGAAGGAGGGTGAGCAATGCACACCAGACATTATACAGACATGACTGGCGTGCACTCGTTTCCTTCAGTTGAGGTCACGACGACAAACCTCTGCAAGGTGCTTGCCCAGAGGAAACTCTTATTACAAGAAATTCTAGATGAGATAGTTAATAATTCCTTAGCCTAATGATAAAGGACGAATTAAGTTAGGGATACCTCCCAATCAAAGGGAACCTTGATTAGGAGGTATCATTGAAATAAGCCCCGGTGGGAGCCCATTATCCTCCCAGAGTGCTGGAATGCCCAAAAGGCGGGGCCAGTTGCAAATAAGAGTCTACTAAGACGAGGTCACGCAGCATTCAAACGTTAATACTCCCGGGGAAAGTCCTAAGCGGAGATATTCGTTGGTAAATGGGGAGAGAAGTGAGGTAGTGAGCATAGCGCACTGAGACACATGGTCCTTGACCCTGTAACGCCACGTAGCCGCTATTAATTCTTCCTGCCGTGGTACGTTTATTAACCACGAATATTTTCATTGAATGTTTACTTGTGAACGAGTAATGCTGACAAGTCGGGTGACGTTGAACCAAGTCTACGAGTGCACTTGACAACATATAGCGTGCTCAGATCCTGCATAGAGATTATATAATCTTAATTTTTAAAGGGATGGACGGAAGGCCTCGATCAGATGACCAAAAGTTTCAGTGGCTGGTCATCCTCACTAAGACCCCGCGTCTTAGTGAGGATAACCTGGCGTACGCATTGATCTGTAAGAATAGAGACAATACGCTGATATACGCGAGACAACTCTCGAACACTGGTGCATCCAAGAACAGTGCTTAAACTTGTTTGAACCTACGAACAGACATACGTTTCCGCGAATTATCTTCGTGGAATAGACGACGGACCTTCACAATCAAGCCACCGGTACCGGGATTCAGATGGCACGGCAGTGTCACATCTCAAAGTTGTACGAGCTAAGATAAGTCTAAATTGCTGGTACTTCTTCCTAAAATAAGACACTGCAGTGACCTGTTCAGGACGTGTTATAGACGTTTGGGCGAGCGCAGCTGCTGGAACCTTTAGGTCGTCAGCTGCTTAGATAAGTAACCGGTTATTGTTACTAAGGTTCACTCGGAGTCACCAGAGGGGTCTCTGGAACTGGACGAAGTCCTCACAACCTAAGCTCTCCGGCCCTCAGTCCAAGCTCCCTAGTCTTTAATCCGAGCTCCCAAATCTTCAGTCTTAGCTTTTTCGTCCCGATTTTCATCTGGTAACTTTTATATATCCATATTCTTCTCTCAGATCCTCAGGCAGAATACCTTTAGACTATTCTGCTGGTCACTTCCCTCGCGACTCAGTTCCAGACCAGGCCTGGTTGACGGCTTGATCACTCAGGCTGCTGGAAGTGTAAGTCACAGTAGGTCACATAAGAGAGGTCACGTTGCAAACTGTTGTTGGATATATTTTGTTCATTAAGAAAAACAATTCTTCACTAAAGTGAAAATCACACATCATGAGATGTGACATTTAAATTTCTCCACTTGCAAAAAATATAGAATTTTTTGTTGTTGTGTCCTAGGAGTGTGGCAAAGGGTCGAGTGTAAGATCACAAGCGGCATGCAAAGACTCGGGAATAGGTGGGTCGAGTGTATAAGGGGTCATAGTGTAAGGGGTCATAGTGTAAGGGGTCATAGTGTAAGGGGTCATAGTGTAAGTGGTCATAGTGTAAGGGGTCATAGTGTAAGGGGTCATAGTGTAAGTGGTCATAGTGTAAGGGGTCATAGTATAAGGGGTCATAGTGTAAGGGGTCATAGTATAAGGGGTCATAGTGTAAGGGGTCATAGTGTAAGGGATCATAGTGTAAGGGGTCATAGTGTAAGGGGTCGGGAATGGGGAGTAGCGCGAGGATACAACAGCTTCCCCTCACCGTTCAATTAATATAACAAGCGAGATTTATGGCTATTGACAAATCACTGGTGTGTTGACAATGTGTGTGTGTGTACCCAGTTGTACTCACCTAGTTGTGGTTGCAGGGGTCGAGTCATAGCTCCTGGCCCCGCCTCTTCACTGGCCTCTACTGGGTCACTCTCCCTGCGCCATGAGCTTTATCATACCTCTTCTTAAAGCTATGAATGGATCCTGCCTCCACTACATCGCTTCCCAATCTATTCCACTTCCCGACCACTCTGTGACTGAAGAAATACTTCCTAACATCCCTGTGATTCATCTGAGTCTTCAACTTCCAACTGTGACCCCTTGTTGTTGTGTCCCATCTCTGGAACATTTTGTCTCTGTCCACCTTGTCAATTCCTCTCAGTATTTTATATGTCGTTATCATGTCCCTCCCATCTCTCCTGTCCTCCAGTGTCGTCAGGTCGATTTCCCTTAACCTCTCCTCGTAGGACATACCCCTTAGCTCCGGGACTAGTCTTGTTGCAAACCTTTGCCCTTTCTCTAGTTTCTTTACGTGCTTGACTAGGTGTGGGTTCCAAACTGGGGCTGCATACTCCAATATGAGCCTAACGTACGTGTGTGTGTGTGTGTGTGTGTGTGTGTGTGTGTGTGTGTGTATGTGTGTTTCTCAGGGACCAGGTCATAAATCCTGGCCCCCACCTCATCATCTTCATTTACTGGCGGTACTGATTACTGTTCTCTTGGACCTTGTCATACCTACTCTTGAAATTATGTAAGGGTTTGCCTCCATTACCTCCGCATCCAGCTCGTTCCGCTGTCAGAAGAATGAAGAGGTAAATTTTAACTTTCGTATCTAAGTCGTCAATAACTTGATGTATAGGTATCGAGACCTTGACCCATCAGGTCAAGGACCTCGAATTTACGAATGTCATAGTGAATGACATTCTAAGTGTCAAGAACAACTGCACATTTTTTACTATATCTGCGAACCATGCCTACGGAGGGTCAGGCATACAATTTGAAAAGCCAGTGATGGATTTTAGTCTTGGTTCAACCATGGAGCATGTAAGTGTCCTAGACGCCAGGCGAGTGGCGTCCCATGCTACTGAGGCCAACCTGTAACGTTAATAATGCCTAGTTAAGGTCGGCAGTGTTTAGTACTGAAAGATCGTCTAAGTGATATGCCTCTTCTGCTCCACCTCCTGCCCCACCTCCTACTTCCCTACCTCACCTTCTGCCCCTTCTGCTCCACCTCCTGCCCCACCTCCTACTCCTCTACCTCACCTTCTGCCCCTTCTGCTCCACCTCCTGCCCCACTTCCCTTCCCACTCATGCTACCACTCGTGCCATCTCTTCATTTCTTTTCCGTTCTCCCACATTGCCCTCTCTTAAATTTTCTCTTAGAAGAGAGACAGAGCAGAGCCTCTATAGAGACTTGCTCTAACCGAAGTGAATTTTGCATTAACCATTTATGTGCTCACTCGGCCTTTAAACCACGTGGATTTTCTTTTTGGGGTTTCTTGCCCCACAATCCCACCCTATTATTGAAAACAAAAGTTTTTTTAAGAGATCATCTCTCTCTCTCACGACTTGATACAAGCTCTAACGCAGAGCGAAACGTTTTCACAAAAACAGCTCGTTCTACAACTTTTATTTTTTCTTGAAGATTGAATTTGGCGATTATTTAGAAGGAAAAAATATGGAAATCTTCGGAGGGGCGAGAGAAGAGAGAGAGACACACACAGGGAGGAAGAGACACACCCAGGGAGGAAGAGAGAGACACAAACAGGGAGGAAGAGAGAGAGACACACACAGGGAGGAAGAGAGAGAGAGACAAACACATAGGGAGGAAGAGAGAGAGAGACACACACAGGGAGGAAGAGAGAGACACACACACATGGAGGAAGAAAGAGAAACACACACAGGGAGGAAGAGAGAGAGACATACACAGGGAGGAAGAGAGAGACACACACACAGGGAGGAAAAAAGAGAAACACACACAGGGAGGAAGAGAGAGAGACACACACATGGAGGAAGAAAGAGAAACACACACAGGGAGGAAGAGAGAGAGAGACATACACAGGGAGGAAGAGAGAGAGACACACACAGGGAGGAAGAAAGAGAACACACACAGGGAGGACGAGAGAGAGACACACACAGGGAGGAAGAGAAAGACACACACACATGGAGGAAGAGAGAGAGACACACACATAGGGAGGAAGAAAGAAACATACACAGGGAGGAAGAGAGAGAGACACACAGGGATGAAGAGAGAGAGACACAGGGAGGAAGAGAGAGACACACAGGGATGAAGAGAGAGACACACACACAGGGAGGAAGAGAGAGAGACACACACAGGGAGGAAGAGAGAGACACACACAGAGAGGAAGAGAGAGAGAGACACAGGGAGGAAAAGAGAAAGACACACAGGGAAGAAGAGAGAGAGACACACACAGGAAGGAAGAGAGAGAGACATACACAGGGAGGAAGAGAGACACACACATAGGGAGGAAGAGAGAGACACACACACAGGGAGGAAGAGAGAGAGACACACACAGGGAGTAAGAAAGAGAAACACACACAGGGAGGAAGAGAGAGACACACACACAGGGAGGAAGAAAGAGAAACACACACAGGGAGGAAGAGAGAGAGACACACACAGGAAGGAAGAGAGAGACACACACACAGGGGGGGGGGAATCGGGAAGTGCGTTCTGATGCGGGTGTTTTACAAGTAATATTCGGCTCGCTGCATGGGCCCTCCGCTGGCCTCACCAGAGCTGGATATACACAATGCAACATCCGCTGGCCTCACCAGAGCTGGATATACACATTGCAACATCCGCTGACTCACCAGAGCTGGATATACACAATGCAACATCCGCTGGCCTCACCAGAGCTGGATATACACATTGCAACATCCGCTGACTCACCAGAGCTGGATATACACATTGCAACATCCGCTGCCTCACCAGAGCTGGATATACACAATGCAACATCCGCTGACTCACCAGAGCTGGATATACACAATGCAACATCCGCTGGCCTCACCAGAGCTGGATATACACATTGCAACATCCGCTGCTCACCAGAGCTGGATATACACATTGCAACATCCGCTGCCTCACCAGAGCTGGATATACACAATGCAACATCCGATGACTCACCAGAGCTGGATATACACAATGCAACATCCGCTGGCCTCACCAGAGCTGGATATACACATTGCAACATCCGCTGCCTCACCAGAGCTGGATATACACATTGCAACATCCGATGACTCACCAGAGCTGGATATACACAATGCAACATCCGCTGACTCACCAGAGCTGGATATACACATTGCAACATCCGCTGCCCTCACCAGAGCTGGATATACACATGCAACATCCGCTGCCTCACCAGAGCTGGATATACACATTGCAACATCCGCTGACTCACCAGAGCTGGATATACACATTGCAACATCCGCTGACTCACCAGAGCTGGATATACACAATGCAACATCCGCTGACTCACCAGAGCTGGATATACACATTGCAACATCCGCTGCCTCACCAGAGCTGGATATACACATTGCAACATTCGCTGCCTCACCAGAGCTGGATATACACATTGCAACATCCGCTGACTCACCAGAGCTGGATATACACATTGCAACATCCGTGACTCACCAGAGCTGGATATACACATTGCAACATCCGCTGACTCACCAGAGCTGGATATACACATTGCAACATCCGCTGACTCACCAGAGCTGGATATACACATTGCAACATCCGCTGACTCACCAGAGCTGGATATACACAATGCAACATCCGCTGACTCACCAGAGCTGGATATACACATTGCAACATCCGCTGACTCACCAGAGCTGGATATACACAATGCAACATCCGCTGACTCACCAGAGCTGGATATACACATTGCAACATCCGCTGACTCACGAGAGCTGGATATACACATTGCAACATCGCTGACTCACCAGAGCTGGATATACACATTGCAACATCCGCTGACTCACCAGAGCTGGATATACACATTGCAACATCCGCTGACTCACCAGAGCTGGATATTCACATTGCAACATCCGCTGACTCACCAGAGCTGGATATACACATTGCAACATCCGCTGACTCACTAGAGCTGGATATACACATTGCAACATCCGCTGCCTCACCAGAGCTGGATATACACATTGCAACATCCGCTGACTCACCAGAGCTGGATATACACATTGCAACATCCGCTGCCTCACCAGAGCTGGATATACACATTGCAACATCCGCTGACTCACCAGAGCTGGATATACACAATGCAACATCCGCTGACTCACCAGAGCTGGATATACACATTGCAACATCCGCTGACTCACTAGAGCTGGATATACACATTGCAACATCCGCTGACTCACCAGAGCTGGATATACACATTGCAACATCCGCTGACTCACCAGAGCTGGATATACACATTGCAACATCCGCTGACTCACCAGAGCTGGATATACACATTGCAACATCCGCTGCCTCACGAGAAGCTTCGCTTCCACCCCATTTAAAAAATAATAATAATCACTGGCATCATCGTTGACTGGTAAACAAAAAAAATAAACGAAAGAAGGCTTCCAATACGTGAGTATTTAGAGATAATACATAAATTACAGCTCCATTAAAGTGAGTATTATGTTCTCCCTCAAATATACATTTGTGTGTCCTATCATCAATATTAATAGGAACGTCAATACAAAAAAAAATGTATTTGCAACATAGAAAAAGGAAACTGGTACAAAACATGGAGACTGCCACAGAAAACTCAAACTGAGTCAGTGGTGTTTTGCTGAAAACTTGAATAACTTGGTTTTACAATTCAACGAAGTCCAAATGAAGTTAACAGCAATTACAATGTTGGTCGATGTTATCTCTCTCTCTCTCTCTCTCTCTCTCTCTCTCTCTCTCTCTCTCTCTCTCTCTCTCTCTCTCTCTCCTCTCTCTCCTCTCTCTCTCTATCTCTCTCTCCTCTCTCTCTCTCTCTCTCTCTCTCTCTCTCTCTCTCTCTCTCTCTCTCTCTCTCTCTCTCTCTCTCTCTCTCTCTCCCCTCTCTCTCTCTCTCTCTCTCTCTCTCTCTCTCTCTCTCTCCTCTCTCTCTCTCTCTCTCTCTCTCTCTCTCTCTCTCTCTCTCTCTCTCTCTCTCTCTCTCTCTCTCAGTGGGATGAGAGATCAATACAAAAATGTATTCGTGTTATGAAGTAATTCTCATTCCATGTGCTCTCGTAGCTCCACGTCATATTTCTCACCGTTGAACATTTAAGGAGAGGGAGAGAGACTAGGAGAAAATGAGGGAGAAATGAGAAGAAGGGGAGGGGAGGTAGAGGCTAGGAGGAAATAAGGGAGAAATGAGAAGGGAGGAAATTAAAGAGAGTGAAGAAGGGCATAGATTAAAGAGAAGCGAGAGGGAATGGAAAGAGAGAGGGAGATAGGGGAGGGAGGAAGATGTAATGGGGGAAGTAGAAAAACTGAGAGAAAGAGAGAGAGAGAGAGAGAAGCGAAAGAATAAATTCAAGCGTGAATGATAGAGCTAGTAAAAGAATGACTAGAAGAGTGAATAAATGAGTGAAACACTGTAAGTAAGAGTGAGTGAAAGAGTGAGTGTAAAAGTAATGAAGAGGGAGGAGGGACAATACGAGACCTTGGCCGGGTGACAAACAGCCAATCAGCGCCCGCGGTGTGAAATGGTCCTATCTGACCTCTCTTGACCTCTGACTGTGATTCAAGGGGAGAGAAAAGATAGGAAGGAGGAAAGAGAGAGAGAGAGAAAGAAAGGAGAAGAGAACAAGGGAAGGGGAAGAGAAAAAAAGAGGGAGGGGAAACAGAGACTGAGGAAAGAAGGAATTGATAGGGAGAGAGAGGAGGAGACAGAGAGAGAGAGAGAGAAGAAGAGAGAGAGAGAGAGAGAGAGAGAGAGAGGAGAGAGAGAGAGAGAGAAAGAGAGAGAGAGAGAAGAGAGAGAGAGAGAGAGAGAGAGAGAGAGAGACAGACAGACAGACAGACAGACAGACAGACAAGAAGACAGAAGAGAGAGGAGTGGAGAGAAACGAGAGAGAGAGAGAGAGAGAGAGAGAGAGAGAGAGAGAGAGAGAGAGAGGAAGGGAGGGAGGGGGCAAAGAGAAAGAAGAGGGTGAAAGAAGGAGTGGAGCAGGGTCCTGGAGAGGGATCTCCCTCTCTGGGGTAGAGTGTGTCAAGAGACAGACCTCGAGACTTGGAATGGAGAGTTTCATCCTTCGGAGAGTCATAGTTAGTTAGTTTAACTTCTATATAGTTTACTTTGAGAGTGAGGTTAAGGATAGGTTAGGTTCGTCAGGACACCGGACAAGTGTTTCCTGACGCGGGTCTTAGTCAGATGATGACCCGCCGTTGGAGCTTTTGGTCTTCTGACCGAGGCCTTCCGCTGGCTTACCGGTCCACCCCTTTAAAAATTATGGTCTATTACAACCATTTTTTTTTTTGAGAGTGAGAGCAAACTACTTTCACCCGGGGGAGGGGGGGGGACAAGGCCGGGTCACCAACCAGACAAGACCCAGGCCGGGAGTACCAGCCACTCTCATCGAATACTACTTTGAAAGTGAGCGTCATGCTGCTTTGAAAGTGAGTCATACTACTTTGAAAGTATGAGTCATATTACTTTGAAAATTTGTTACACTACACTGCTTTGACAGTGAGAGTGGTTGGGTGATTCTGAAATAAAGTGAACTTTAAGGGTTTCTCAAGGAAAATGAGGTTTCTTAGCTCCCTTTTGTAACTTAAGTGGGTTTCAGAGGTGGAAATCTACAAGTGGTTACTTAAGTGGTATTTGCTAAGTGGAGTGCCTAATTAATTCTGCTAATTAACTCTGCCGAGAGTAATGAGGCTCACTTGCTCGACCTCGGTATGACACTGATAGTACTTTTGACAGTTCCTTGATAGTACTCTCGGTGGTACTTTTGACGGGCCCTTAATAGTACTGTTATCTACTATTAGTAATAGTACTTTTCACAGTCCCTTAATAGTACTGTTGACAGTAATGTTTGACAGTTCATTGATAGTGCTGTCGGTAGAGCTTTTTGACAGATCCTTAATAACACTCTAGATTACTTTTGTTAATAGTATTTTTAAGAGAGCTTTTTAAAAGTCCCTTAATTGTACTTTTAGCAGTGCCTTTGAAAATGATTTAAAAATTAATTTCGTCAGCACTTTTCAAGAATTTTTTTTTTTTGAGTTTTATCATTCGTATTTTTGCAGTACTTTTGACAGGTTAACAATGCTTTTGGTAATACTTTTTTAGGTGTACTTTTGGTAATACTTTTTAGGTGTAATTTTGGTATTTTTTGGGCAACACCTCTTCTATAAATATTGGTAATACTTCTAGAGGTATTTAAGACAAACAGGTTCTCTCTCTCTCTCTCTCTCTCTCTCTCTCTCTCTCTCTCTCTCTCTCTCTCTCTCTCTCTCTCTCTCTCTCTCTCTCTCTCTCTCTCTCTCTCTCTCTCTCTCTCTCTCTCTCTCTCTCTCTCTCTCTCTCTCTCTCTCTCTCTATCTCTCTTCTTGCCTCTTAGAGATATATCACTTCATCTAGACTTGAGAAGACTGTTGAATGGGGCGTGGTAAGGTAAGGGCGTGGGAAAGTGAGGACGTGGGAAGGTGAGGGTGTGGGAAGGTGAGGGTGTGGGAAGGTGAGGGTGTGGGAAGGTGAGGGTGTGGGAAGGTGAGGGTGTGGGAAGGTGAGGGTGTGGGAAGGTGAGGGCGTGGGAAGGTGAGGGTGTGGGAAGGTGAGGGCGTGGGAAGGTGAGGGTGTGGGAAGGTGAGGGCGTTGGAAGGTGATGGTGTGGGAAGATGAGGGTGTGGGAAGGTGAGGGCGTGGGAAGGTGAGGGTGTGGGAAGGTGAGGGTGTGGGAAGGTGAGGGTGTGGGAAGGTGAGGGTGTGGGAAGGTGAGGGCGTGGGAAGGTGATGGTGTGGGAAGGTGAGGGCGTGTCAGGCGATCACCGAGGCAGACGATCGATCGCCAGACGTACTCTAGTATCCCAGTTGACGAGGACACGCCCCTTAGCTCATTCCACTCCACGCTGCTTCTAAAGATAGCTCTCTCTCTCTCTCTCTTTCACTCCCCCTCTTTCTTTCTTCTCTCTCTCTCTCTCTCTCTCTCTCTCTCTCTCTCTCTCTCGTCATTGGTCTTTAAACATACTTATTCCTTATTTAGTCATAAATAATATGTATATGATTTCTTGGTTGTCTTACTTCTTCTTGCATTTTCCTTACTTCCATTTTCCACCTTTTTTTTCCTTCTTGTTGCCTCTTCTTTTTCTTCTTGCTGCCTCCTCCTTATTACTTTCTTTCTCTTATTCATTATTTTTGTTTCTTACTCTCCTTCCAAGGGGAAAGGGAGAAGTGTATCCAAGATAGTGAATAATTCCTTATCCAAGGAATTAAGGCTAAAACCCTATTCCTTGGATCAAACCTTATTGTCTCCCATTTCCCAGGCGCTGTATGAACCCCAAGTGGGTTTAGCTTTTCCAATAATAATAATAATAATAATAATAATAATAATAATAATAAAAAAAATAATAATAATAATATTATTATTATTATTATTATTATTATTATTATTATTATTATTATTATTATTATTATTATTTTTATTCCCCTTTCTTACTTCTTACTCCCTTTTTCTTATACAGTTATGTTTTTATCGACGAAATAACCTTCTAGTTAAATAGAAAGCACCTTCAAATTTGAAATACGTTTTGAAACAATTTGAAAACTAGCAAATTAATGGTCTGTATTTGTTATGGTTGAAAGATAAGCAAAGTAGAAGATTTCGTAAATGATTGTAAATACAGTGCCCCGCACGTGTGTGTAAATTCCATTCGTGAAGGAGCGACACACAGTGCCTTTGTTAGGAGGACGTTTCGCTCTGTGTACAGCTGTGCGCAGATCAAAACATCGTTCCCGTAATAGGGTGGTCAGTAACGTGTGTGTGTGTGTGTGTGTGTGTGTGTGTGTGTGTGTGTGTGTGTGTCTGCACTAGAATCGACAGTATGACAATAGCATCTTAATTTGCACTATCTCGGGAAGATGCCCTTTTTTTTTTAACACTGATTTTTTTTATTCCTTTTTTTATTGCATGGGTGTGGGGGATAAAAAACAAAAGAGCAGGTACAACCAACACACCTTCACCTTTTATTATCTAAGACCTTCGGTACACTCTCCAACCATGCACAGTGCTGCTCAGTACACAGCTGAACACTATGAGCATCAGAGCACACACACACACACACACCCTTCGTTAACATGTGAAAATCAATAACACTTACATACCTATCAAAAGCACATGATCTGTACAACAAAATCAATACACTTAATTGTAAGGTCACAGTCCCATGGAGGAAAAAAAAAATAATTGGTCGTATTTTAAAGCTTTTATTTTTGTTTTGTTTCTCCTTTTTCTGTTTCTTCCTCTGTCTGACGCATTGTTTATTTTCTCGTCCCATGTTGTCCTAACTAAAACAAGGAAATGAAAAGAGGCTACGCGTATGATATTTTCTTGGTTTTGTCAACTGATCTACACTTAAGACTGAGAAAAACGACTACACATCTCTCAGCGTCTACAAAGTCTATGTACACGGCTTTCAGCGTCTACAATGACGTATACATCTCTCAGCGTCTACAAAATCTGTGTACAATGCTCTCGTCATCGACGAAGAGCGTGTACACGTTTCTCAACATCTACAAAGGCCTTGTGCACGTCATTCAGCATCTACATAGACTGTGTACACATCCCTCAGCGTCTACATAAATATGTGTACGCATCATTCAGCGTCTATAAGTACTGACGTACGCATCTTGCAGCATCTATAAAGTGGCGTTAGAAAGAACATTCTGATTTTCACGTAAGCTTTGAGTAAGCTTTCTATGGCACACTGATCGTCGTCTACATCTTTATGGAAACTTTCTGAGTTTAAATTAGATTAATTTATAACTTACTGATTTCAGTATCATTTTGTAGAAAGACATAGACACAAGTAGCAGATCAAGCCTTCACTGAGACAACGTTTTGCTCTGTGTCGTGCTTTATGCAGTCATGACTTTATAAAGCTCCACACAGAGCGAAATGTTCTCCCAAGAAAAGCTTGGCTCCACACTTGTCGGTAATAGGCTATTTTAGCCAGCTTAGAATCAGCTTCATTAAGCTTTTCATGAGAATTTGGTACTAATATTCATTTTTTGGATATAACTTTAATTACCAGCTTGTTCAGTCAAGCGGACCTTCTTCAAATAAGGAAGATCAGGGAGTACAACACAGAACTCAAAATAAAATAAAATGTATACTTTTAAGAATGTTCAGTTAGATTGAGATCCTAAACCGACTTTCTGACTTCAAGTGCTGTGAATCGACAGACAGATCGACATCTCCTTGACTCATCTGACCTCCAGTTTCAACCCTAACTATAGAAAATTTATTGCTTTAACCGTAACAACAGATTGGGCACCATCGGCAAACATCACAACCTGTAACCAAAACTGGCTGACGCTATGATGAGACTTCTAACAAAATATATTCATGTATACTGTAATCTGCTTCAAAGAACAGATCTCTTTACAAAATAAATCAAAGAAATATCTCCTCGATTTATGAAAGAGATGGATGAGATATTTTTTTCCACCCCATCGTCTGAAGGGGTAAAGGAAAAAGACCTTCTAAGAAATGCGGATAGAGAAGCTCTCAATTGTTTGGCCTATGTTGCTTTTGCTTTGCATGTATTGCTTTTGTGCAGCGGTGTTCGTCAGTTTGGGATGCTAGCCTGGGAGACAGTAATGGGTGACAGAAAGATCGTCACAGTGCAGTTCAGAGTAAACAGTAAGGGCAGGGGAAGACGCCAAGTGCTTCGTCTACCAACCACCACCACCACTCACACTTCAGTTACACAACGACTGAGAGTGTAGTAGTCTACTAGTCTGTGTCCTGCTAGTTGATTTGTTGCGTTGAAAGGCCATCGGCTACACGAGGCTCTTAAAGGCTGCATATCACCTATACACCACCAGTTAGGAATGTACTTTATTCTCTTAAAATTGGAATTAAAGAAAAGTCTCAGTATATATACACAGAGATATACAACTTTAGGTGTATATGTGACACTGTGCACTGACTTATCTTTCATTTTTAAGCACTGAAGATATTTGTTTTTAAACTAAGTTTATATATATATATATATATATATATATATATATATATATATATATATATATATATATATATATATATATATATATATATATATATACATAGATTCTTGTGCATACCAGTAGTTCACTTGCAGATGTTATGTATTATGTACTTTGTTTGATTTGATTTAAGATATAAGAATCCTCTGCACATCTGTATATAAACGTTTTAATTAAAACTTCTAAATTTACTAGCGTTTAATTTAATTTTGTTACTTCATCATGTGAGTAAAAGTACTCATATGGACTCACTTCTTCATGTGAGTCAGTAATAGCAGTCACATGGCCACACTTTATCCAAAAATGTTCAAACTAATTATCAAAATAATTATTTTTTGCTCTAACCATTGACATTATTTTTTTATTTCACTACGATATTAAAATGATCGGCCCAAGGAAGGGCCTGGCACTTTCTTCAGTCAGTGCCACGCACACAGTTGACGCAGGAATAAGTGTCAACTTAGTGTAACATTAACTCCAAGTAGACACATCAACAATTGTGTGCAATTTGAAGAGTATTTTTTAAACAACATTCTGAGTTGCAACATCTTAGGATGTAGCTATGTAAATGTGCGTGAGTAAATATATATATATATATATATATATTTAAAAGACATTGTTTACAGCTAAGAGATAGTTTAAGCATGTACTTGTACATACAGAGGAGCTGGTGTGGTAGAGAGCACTTCAGAACACTTCCCCCCCTCCATTAAGATATCACAGCTACATTCGACACAACATTTCGTCAAAGAAGAATCAAAAGAGACTTATTACATACTAATTATTTCTAACTGGACCAAATTTCCTTGATAGGAAACACTTCACGTGTCAATGTTGTGAGGGAGCGAGTATAGTGCCACTCTCCTGACACCTTAACCACGCCTGTTTTTCTCTTATATATTATCTGATGCATAACTTCATTAATCTGGCATCACTAGCAGACACGCAGGTGGGTTAAGTGTCATTAGAGTGGATTTCAACCAATCAGGTCATTAGATTTTAGGTTTAATGCATGTAATGAGGAAATCTGGGCTAGTTAGGATACGGGAAGTACAACCCATTTGATATAATAAATAGTAGAGTACACCTACACAAGTACACAGATAACTACAATAATCTTGACTTTAAGTGTATTTACAAACGCTATTTAACCTTGGTTTGACATAAGTACGATAATATTTCTAGCATGTTATGGTGAAGCACCTGGACCCGCCTGCCAAATGCGATTGGTCGAACAATTAAAATAGACAAACATGACCCATTACAGCTATGAATAAAGCTCAAATTTATGCTTTATACAGTAAGACAAATGGAATTTT